>CM050411.1:35327340-35387059 GCA_027580255.1 Therioaphis trifolii
AACGAAGTCGATGTATACGAAGGGGGATTATTATTCTTTATTGCGGAAAACGGTGAACTGAGCTAAAAACGGACGAAATCATATACATTAAATCCCACGAAGGGCACCCCCGAACACGACGTCGGTTCTTCTAATAACGCTCGACGAACCGGGAATCGTTATACTCCTCACGGTAGTATTTCCGTACGCAACGCACGCGTATAACAAACGATTCTGCGGTAAGAGCATAAAGCATTCTCGCCGCAGCACTCGCGGGACCACCACCACCACCACCACCCTGTACATACGACGTATACGTGCGCGTGGTGTGGTGTACGTACATATTTTACACTCGCGTCTTTTATTACGTTATTTTTATTGTTATTATTATTATTATTACTGTCTATATGGAGGCGAAAATAACGTACTTATAGACGTTCGTTATTATTGTACGAGTTTCCTGCGCGGACGACGTCTCTACCGGGCGAGAGGATCGCGCGTTTTTCTCGAAATACCGACGGGAACGTAATATCTGATATATTTTCGCCGGTTTTTATCTATTTCCCTCCGCACCTCTGCCGGTCTCTCCTCCGAGGCGTGCACACACACACATAATAGACACGCGAGCAATAAATCAACGCGCACGTCTCGCTGGAGAATCGCCGCGAAAACCGTACGACACGTGGACGCGTCCCTGCTCGCCACCGACGTCTGATAAAGTGTGTTCCGGACGTTTGGGCCCCGCCGCAATAAACGTTGGCCGGCAGTCGGTCGGTCGGTCGCCGGTGCACGTGACGGTTATTTCAACGGATCCGAACCGACCGCACGTATAATAATGTGTAATAATAAATACACACACATATATTATTATATACTATTAGCGCGCACCACACTCGTTTAAGGTCCTCCGGAGACGCAGTAATTGAGAGAACAGTAATTGTCTCGGTTTTATACAATGTACATCGCGACGACGACGATAAGTGATAACTAAAGAGCGGATCAATAGGTTTTTACATATTTTTATTGATTTTACGCAACTTTACGAGGGCGAAAAATATGGACGATTTATCTATGTATCACAGAGTTCATAGAAAAAAATTAATTTTGCTGCATATTAAAGCATATTTCGGACATTAGAGAATATTTCGCCTATTTTTCATATTTTAGAATATTATACATTCTATTATTGTTCATAAAAATTCGTATATTTTGTTAATTTCTCGATATGTGATTTTTTCTAGCCATAATTTTTTCTAGGAAAAAAAAATAATTTGATTAAAGAGTGATAAAAATTCAAAATCTTTCAATCATCTACTTGTCTGTAATCGAAGTGGTTTATGTTCCTAAGGAATGGTGCAGTTATCTATTATTTTTACTAAACTATTATGTATTTTTAAATATATTTTATCACATTTATGTAGCTATGTATCACCTAATCAACATTTTTTTGTAATTCAATAATTTACATGTTACCAAAGGAATGGTGCAAATTATCTATTATTTATTACCAAACTCTTACGTTTTAAGGAATATTTGGAGAATATTTTAAGGTTTTTTTTTTTTGAAGCATATTAGCATCATGTTGTAAGGTTTTAAGAACCTAAAAATCCGCTCTTTAGTGGTAACAACATCAGACGATACAAACGCGGTGATACGACTAAAACACAGCAACGATCTTTCGGACAATTATTTTACTGAGAGAGAGCATGCAGTTTACTTAACAATCAACGGGCCGCTGTCTTATAGGATAAACTATTGTGCAGTTACGACAATGTAAATCATTAAACGATAACGCGAGTCCAAAGAAAATGTAATGATTTTATTCGGCGTTTCAAAACACCACCGGTGAGAACGTAATAAAGTAGAGGCTTAGAGATGAAAACGGTGTTTTACTTTTGGACATTATCGATCGGTGCCGATTTTGTTATGTCGCTCACCGCGATCGACTTGAATCATCGGTCAGCCAAAGGCGGCAGACATTCGCCGTAATACGATTGTCGTGCGGAGCGGCGGCGCGATCGATACACGCGGAATTCATGCAGAGATTTATGTACCTACACATTAACTCTCGTTGACAACACTTTGTTATATCTCCGCGAGTGGAAAAAAATGAAAAAAAAATCGAATAATCCGTTTAAGTTCTCCGCGAGGATCACGAGAAATTCCTCTGGAATCTGGACGTTACGGTTCGAGGAAAAGGGTTTAAAAAAACTTTCAGGAAAACTCACGATCGTGACGTCACGACGTTGAAAAGTCACGTCACACCGTTTCTCTAATAACTTCGATCACTGATTAGTTTTTACATTGTTTACAAATTAATATACCACCGACACAGTGCCGCCACGCGTGATTTATTTTATCGACCGCCGAGAGAACAAAAGATTTCATTTTATTTTTCGGTAGTATTGTGTCGGCGGACAAGACGTAATAAATAGTAATCGATACGTTCCCGAAAACGGAAAGATGTAATAAAAACGTCGCGAAATAAGTTTGCTCGGATAAATAATTGTAAACTATGTTTAAATTGTAAAGTACAGTTGTATCATCCGTACGGTTTACGATTTTATGAAGAATGAATCCCTTTCAAAAGTTTTAACGCTGCGACGGCTAGGTACTCCGAACCGGCAAAGTTCGTGGAAATGTAAACGATTTCTCGAGTAAGGCCTTAAAAGCGAACATAAAAGTGTCGACGAACGCGAAATGAAATTTCGATTTGAGAAAAAAAATCTAATTCGATGTATAAATCGAATTTCTAGATAGGAAACTAATGCGTTTTGGCGCACGAGCGCGGATGCAAAAACGCATTTTGCATTCGAATCGGTGTCCTGATAATGCGACGATATTTTATACGCGCCGACTGTACGACTGCAGCGGACTTACGACGACCTTTGGCCGCGGCACGATTTTCAGCTTGGCTCGATGTGAAAAATATCGTTGTAACACGACTACGGAACGGAGAACCGGAGGGGAAAAAAATCACGATACGACGAGAATTTGAATAACGTCGGATCCAGAAACTCTATTGTATCATAATATTATTATTATTATTTTACGAATCGCAATCATCCGATAATGGTTCATTATTCATTCGACAAAACGAACCCGTCGACCCGTCGATAATTATCGCTTCGACGGTATAACGTTTTAATTTCTGTCAGACGCTGAATTAAACAGCACAATATAATACGCATAATATGCGTATATACCGATTACTGATATTTATTAATTGATTCGATCAACTAAATATATTATTAACTCGGGTAAACTATCGTATACACGCTCGGCGTCGATGGTATTAAATAAATTATCACGGGGGTATTATACGCGCGTATATTATCGCTATAAAATATCGTTTGGTTTATACCGTTTTACGTTGAATTTTTTTTTTAATATTATATAAACCTATATACACACACGCACAGGAATAATTCGAAAAACACAAAATAATCTAAAGCCATAATAACCGCGAGTAGAAAAAAAAAAAATAACGAGACTGATTGATTATTCAACAATAATACACACCTACCATACGTACATTACATGGGAGCAAACGATGAATATCTAATTATTATTCTAACAGTAACACAATACGGTAAGAAACACAATGCATTGTTAACAGAAATCATGGTTTGTTCGAACAACCAGTGTATGGTCGAAATCTAAAGGACACTGTCGAATCCAAACACATTTTCGAATACAAACGAAACGTCGATAACTCGCTGCAGTGTCGGACAAGTCACACAATCGACGTCCATCGTTTCGAAGTAATGATTTCACCGATGGGTTAATGGTATTTCGTTAAAACAATACAATTATTAGATGTGAACGATTCGACGAACAACCAAAAAAACCGAATAATAATTAATATAAGCTAAAAAACCGATTGGGTTTTGGACTGTTTCAACAATATTACGAGGTAATAATATACGTTTTATTTGTTGAACGATAACTATAATATTACGCGTGTACGTCATAATCCGGCGTGTTGAGTTAGGAATACAACGACATTGGTAAACATTTGTATTACTAACCAATTTAATTAACCGATATCCATGAAAAAAAAAAACGAATACTAAATAAATACATGATGTTATTATTACGACGAAGCGCGTCGCCGCTCGGAGGGGCCTGCACGTCAAAATGTCTCTTGTTCCCAATTCAAAAATAACAATTATCGTTATTAAAATGTTGACTCGCGTTCGAAAAACATGCCGGGACGTAAAAACAACCGTACGGAATAAATTCGAATTCTTCGAGTACTAACTGCGGCGCTGCAGTGTTATATTCAATGCGGGGGAAAAAACAACTAAAAAAATCATAATTACAACGAAAATACATACGACGACGTACATTTATAACATGGCCGGGAGGCGATTTTTGTCGGGGGGAAAAAAAAAATGTTCAAGATACGTAGGTTAGGGTACTCGAAGAAAAGAAAATACGCGGGCAACAATAAAAACACCGTCCTGTTTAGGGCGCCATCGGATATCCGGTATAGAAGAGTATAATAAAATATGTAATAACGATCGGAGATTAATATATTTCAAACACAAATCGAATAGTACCCAGACGGAAATATCTCGGATTCGCAATCTTTTTTTATGGCGTGTACTACTCTCGTCCTCGTCCATTCTCTCTCGCTCTCTCTCTTTCTCTCTCTATCAGCCGACCAACCAACCACCACCACCTCCACCCTTGTCCCGCTCCATCGTCAGAGCCGACCACATTGCCTGGGAAAAACCGTCATGTACGCATTATGTTATTGGCGTTTTCCACGGGGAAACGGCCCTTTTTGCGGCCATGTAGTGCACAGAGGATGCAGAAAGAGAGGCGACGAGCAGAGGAACACAGATAAATAGACGGACGGAATGAAATAGAGAGAGAGAGAGAGAGAGAGAGAGAGAGAGAGAGAGAGAGAGAGAGAGAGAGAGAGAGAGAGAGAGAGAGAGAGAGAAAGAGAAACGGACGATGTTTGAAAAGGTTCCAAGACACATACACAGGCACACACGCGTTGTGTACGGTACACAGTGTTTTTATTTTCTCTCCTTATTTTGGATCCAATCCAAACAAACTACTTTGTTTTAACCCCCCGACCCTCCGCGCACGATAAAACCCCATTACAATAGCCCTGTGTACTCGGTGACTTGGAAAAATATCGTCAGCGTTTTAGCCGCCTTCGCCGCCGCCCGACGGACGGACGTTTTTCAATTTATGTCATGTCGATCGACCGAATGTCTACCCCCTCATCCTCCACACCCCCGTTCACACATATGCACGACCCGCGCGTACAATGGACACGTTATTAAAGTTGGCATTTTAAGGACAATGCCTTGCGGTGTGGTTTTTAGCGGGCGGACGCGTACACGTACATGTATAGAGGCGACGACGGCGTCGAGCGGGGAGTTCGGTTTAATCCTGTTAAAAGTCCTGCGCAGCCCACGAGGAAATATCAAAAAAAAAAAAAAAATTAATTAAATTGTCTCTTGTGTTCTTGTGACGGGGACGGAAACGAAAAAAAGAAGGAGGAAAAAAATAAAGAAAAAACGTTCGGGCGTATGCCCTTTGGAGGGAAAAACCACAAGCGCGTGAAAGAGGTTGCTGACACACACATTGAATCGGTACGATAAACAGCGACTAATGAAATGGCACAGGCCTCCGCGTAATCGCGTTAAACTCGCGGGGTGCAATTAAATTCTTATTAAGTGTATCGGGCGGAGGACGTCCGGAAGAGTGGTGTACGTACGCGGAGATTTGAAACGACTGCAGTTGTTTTAACCGCGACGGGGAAAAAAAACTTATACGTATACGCGTTACACGGGACGCGCGGAAATATTATTATTCCGTGTGATCCCGACGACGACGACGGGGTATGACAACAATACGCGGGGTAAGAGTAACGACTGCGTGATAATAATAACAACTGAGAAAAAACTTTGACTCTCACGCGCGCGTCGGACGATAATACGACGTACGAGAAACCTACACCTTTACCTATACATACACTGGGTTTTCGGCCGAGGTAGACGTTTTTCTTTATTTACTCATTTTTATCCACACCTCCCCAAACCCGCCCCCGGAAGTCTATTACCGCCGATCGTGCGTTTTTACGAGGCCTTTTCCAGACAGACCGCAATCCGCAGCCGTCCTACTAATAGGGTCTCTCGGCTTATTATACGCGCGGCGTGTGCACCGCAATATACATACTTATTATACGCCTCGATATTGGTCATTTCTGATAACGGCGCGCGCTTTATAATGTTACGTTCGCAGGCGGATATGACGACGACGACGAGATTGCTCCTTATCTATGGGACTCGAGGGGTCGGACTGCAAATATTTACGGACGTTTCACGGTGCTTGGGTATAATGGAACGGCGCGAAAATCGCGTCCGCCCGTGCACCGAGAGCGTCCGAGGTAATAACGCGAGACCCGATTTACCCGGAAAAAATAAGGCGATATGTATATATATGCGAGTATATACGTACTTACTGTTACGGAAACTTTTAACAAAGTTTGTCGCGTTCCGCGCGCTAAGCTACAGACGGCCCGGGCGTATTATACACGTTATATTACGTATGTTTTTATATATATTATATATATATACGTATACCTGCGGCCCGCGCGTCTTCGAGATGCGAAATTAGTCGAAACGTTTTCATGACTTTTCGCGCGAACGCAAAAGTAGTTATTTCTGTTCCGCAATAAAATCAACGCGTTAGTTTTATACGCGACTATTATATTATAACGCAGACACGAGCCCAAAGAGTTAACCGAAAGTTATTAGCTATCGTAAATCATATACAAATATATATGTCGTCGGTAGTTTTACAGTGGCCTACTATATAAAAAACGCATAAAAGAAAAAAAAACCCCGCACATGCAGTATGTTTTTTCATAACAATTATACGACGTATCCTATTGATGAGCGATATTTATGGGCGAGCGATAAAATATTTCTACTAAAACCGCGAAGGATAAAGAAGACATCGTCTTTTTCTATTCGTGACCGAAACCAAACGTCGTTTATTTTTTTATTACTTTTTTTTTTTTTATTGTAATTAAATCACTCGACTATTTCCTCGCCAAAGCGGCATAAACAATAAAATACTCGATCGAATTTAGCAAACTTTTTTTAATCGCTTTAAAAAAAAAAAAAAAACATATAAAAACAATGCAAACCGTCTCGGAGTTCCGTGATTTTAAAGATAGCACTATGACGGCTACGTTTTCGTCAGCGTTCTCTTAACGTACGTCACACCAGCCCCACCAATTTAAAAATTTTCATTTTTCTCAAGTCGGTGACGTCACGCCAGCCCCTCCCAAGGGTTTCGCATATATCTGAGTCCCTGCGTCCATACAAATTCTAAAGCACTGCGTACAAATTCGTACAAATACCGTACTAAATGATTGAATGATAAAATTTCAATATTTTTAAATTGGTGGGGCTGGTGTGACGTACGTGTTCTCTTACGTTTTCGAGACCGACTCTTTATTCCGTGTACCAGGTTAGTCCGACATCGTTATTACACGTTTAATTAATTAGTGTCACATCGTTGTACAGATAAATCTCCGACACGCCGTCTCTCGAACCTCGCGCCCGATATAGCCGTGTAATAAATAACATCAATAACAATAATGTGCCCGGATTGATATATACGCGTAGTCGAAGAACAATCGAAAACGTCGCGCCGTGATTTCATACAATAGTCTGTAATTGGGCATCGGGATTCTCCGCTCGCTCGGATACCGCGGGCAGGATAGATAAGCGTCCCCGGGGCATTACAGCCGGATAACTGAATTCCAATTTGACACGTTTACGGGTTTCTGATCAAGAGCTCAGAGCGCGTATTATCCCGACTAGACGCGTAAAATACGCCGATAAATATTATAATGTACGGAACACTCGTCGTCGGACTTTGACGGCAGCGGCATTTTTTTTTATCTATACTACAGATGTAAAATTTACGTAATTTTTTTCTTCTTTTTTTTGGTAATTTACCGAGGAAAATTTACGGTAAATTCTGTAAATTTTGATAATTTTTGAGTGTCACATTAGGGACACCCCAAGGAACTCCACGCTTCTTCTTTTTCATGAACTTATAATTATTATTGTTACGCTTATTGTTATTATTTACTGGATAGTAGCGTGTTCGTGGTGTTATAAGTTTAACATTATGACTTTGTAGTGTACTACCTATACTATTATTGAATTTTGTTTGTATTTTTAATTATTTTATATGAATATAAATATTAAAAATGTACCTATACCTAAAATAAATTGTAAATCAATAAAATCAGATTCATTAGGCACCTTGACATAACATAAAAAAAAAACACAATAAATTCTAGTTTTTTAGTTTTATTTGTCTTTTTCTCTAGTTATAAATAGAACGTTTAACGTTTTTAGTTAGGTATATAATATCAACTATTCCATTCTACTAATATGTTATGAATTTACCACTCATTGTGACGTTTAATTTAAGGTGTCACATGATAGTTTTTTTCGGTGAAAAAATAATTGGTTGATTTACCGAGCTTACATCTCTAATCTATACGTCCTTCGCCACCTCTGTGGATTTTCGAATAGAATAATCTCACCGTCGAGATCCCGCTCAAAACGTTATGTACCTATTACCGACCATTTCCGGTTCGATCGTTGCGAGTTATTTTTTACGTTCACCTACAAAACGTAACTGGATTCGAGCTGAATACAACAGGTTTACCCGGTTAGGTTATCAGTTGCCGATTTTCGCGATATTGTCGTGTGAACGTGTACATTTCGACTTTAGTTGAAACTTTGCGATTTATGTCAAACACTGCGTTTTGCGTTTACACGGACGTGCACCCAGATTTGTTGCGTCGGATTTACACGATTTTTTTTTTTTTTGCAAAACGGACTTAAAGTAAAACAGATATAAAATAATTTCTGGCCTTCTGTGTGTGAACGAAAAAGAAAGTTTTAATTTTTTATTCATTCGATTCGAAACGTACAGCGTACTACCGACAATATATTCATGCGGCGAATATAGGAACGGTCGTAAAACGGCGTTCGAAGGTGTATAGATGTTTCATCCGACGTCGCGACGACTTTGTTTTGAAATTAAAAAAAAAAAATAAATAAATAATAAGTTCACTGAAAAACTATGCGGTCCCACAGTATATATACACATAATATACATACACACTTCTCCGACGACTTATCGCGTCGTGTCTGATTTTCTTTTTACGAGACTCACGAGCACGAGATAAAAAAATGATTTAATACTAAACGTGAATATAACAGTGCGAGCAGCTATAGCTACCTGAAGTATATGAAATAAAAAAAAAAAAAAAATGAAAATGTTTACACGTGCATGTGTGACATTACACGCACATGTTTCCTATTCGGACAGGACACGGCGACGGCTAGATCGGAGACAATACTGAACTATTATTAATGCGACCATTAAAATAATATATCATAGACTGCTATTTACAACACGTATACGAATATTATACATATTATATACATGGTATACGCGTGGCACGCGGTAAATCAACAATGGTATGACGAATAAAATAAAAAAAAAAATAAATAAATAAAAAGATACACGAACGCATAGTAATAGTGATACGGGTGAAACGTTCGGTGATGCCTAAAATATATATACAGGGTGTTTCACTCAAACGGTAACACGAAATATCTCTGTTCAGCGACCTCGGATTGAATTGGGGTTTTTTCGAGGAGTTAGGGAATACTAAAATACACATTTTGTGATCATTTTCGAACTTTTAATTATGTTATTTTGCGCATGCGCAATAAAACTTACATTTTTTCAAATAGCAACAGCTATTTTCAACACCAGGTTTTGGATAGAACTATTTTTTTTTTAAGCAACTTTGATAAACAAACTTTTTTCGTATCTCAGAAATTGACTGAATTACAGCAATCCTAAGTCTAAACAAAAAACATTTTTGTTAAATTTTTCAATGCTCTGTATTTTATAATTTTATTATTATTATGAATTGGAAGCAAGATAAATGGAGTGCATGCGTTTAGAGGTAATTTAAATAAAGTTAAACATTTTATTTTTATAATTAAGTTCAAATTTAATTAAAATATTTTTTAACATATTATTACAAATAATACAAATCACCTAATAAATTGTTCGAAGTTGAAAATAGGTGTTGCTGTTTAAAAAAATGTAAGTTTTATTACGCATGCGCAAAATAACATTATTAAAAATTCGAAAATGATCACAAAATGTGCATTTTAATATTCCCTAACTCCTCGAAAAAACCCCAATTCAATCCGAGGTCGCTGAACAGAGATATTTCGTGTTACCATTTGAGTGAAACACACTGTATACATAATATAATCGTGAGCGACTAAAAAAAAAAAAAAATACATAATAATAAATAAATAAAGAGAGAAAACACACCGAGACCTGACTGACGCCTACGTGGCCGTGTTGTCCTTTAACACCGTTGTAAATACTGTCGAAACAACAACGCTAGCCGTTAAAACTCATAATGCAGGTCCGGGCGGTACACGACCGTCGTCGTAGTGTTGCCGCCGCCCGACGGTCATCGCGAGAGAACTATACGGAATTCACGTTTTTTTCCGAATAAAAAACAAACAGAAAAAAAAAAAAGGAAAAAACATTATAGTTACCGTCCGTGTGCGCACACGTATTCGTATAATAATAATAATACGCACTCATCAGGTCGTACACGGCCGCGGGACCTCCGCCCGAGCTCGAGTCGTCGTCGGGTCCGTTTTAATTATACGTCTTTCGACGGCTCGCTTTACGACGACAGGCGTTTCGAACCGATCACGCGTGTTCCGTCGGACAGTGAATATATACGTCGTTCAGGACTTGTATTTTACGACGCCGGATCGGCGGGATTTTTTTATTTATTTATTTATTTTTTTTTCGTAAGTAGAAACGATATTATAGGAGTAGGTATATAATAAGCGCGCGCAAGTGTATATTGTACAGTATCGGAGACGATTAAACAGGACAAAAAAAACAAAACGTTAAATTATTATCAAGCACGTGAAAAGTGGCCGCCGCCGCAAACACCTGTACGTATAGGTATTTATTTTGAGTATTTAAATGTACAAGAAACGTTATATTTTATCACTCGGCCGGACAAACGTTTACGACTATAGATTATATAGGCCGAGACCGGGGGGTTGGTGAGAATCAAAAAACTCGAAACAATAATAAGTACAACACGACGGCGAACGCGTTCCTGAAAATAATAGTAATAATAATACCTTTATTCCAATCAATATTCCAATATGGTTTATTGGTCTGGGGAGGTCTGAATGAGTAGGCGGTTAGACCCTTAAAAATATTACAAAGATTATTAGGATCTGTTTATGCAAAAATAACTTAGTAGGATCTACGGGAGATAATTTTAAAATGTTTAGAGTGTTACCATTCGAGAGTGTGTATAAAAAGGTAACTTTTATATATGTAATACGAAATTATGAAACATTTGTAGATATGGAAAATATAGGGAAAAAAAGAGAAGTAAGATCTATTGATGTGAATATAACTTATTACAAAAAAGCATTTGGCCAAAAATTTATTAATTATTTAGGTCCGAAATATTTTAATTTAATGCCACTACATTAAAAAAAACTCATTAATTACTCTACGACTGGGAATCTTAAAATTGCAAGTATAAAAGAGCAAATTAACTTATGGTTATTTTCTTTGTTAAATGTATAAAGATTAAAATGCAACATTATTTCAAATTTATTTCACATTCTAAATATAACAATCTTAGATTTAATTTAAACATTTAATAGTTTACTATTACTACTATTATTACTACTACTATATATATTTGTGTCTTTGATTATATAATGATGTAACTCTCTACCTCCATCACAAGCATGTGTTTAAGGGAGGTAGATAATTTATTGTAAAATTTATTCTTAATGTTATTATTTACATGTATTATAAATGTTCTCTTTATAATAATAAAAAAAAAAAACCACATAACACGCACACGCAAACCGTGTGTCTGATTAATTTTCGATTTGTTTTGATTTTACAATTTGTACGCTCGTCATTGCGACGGCGCGGCGGCGTGTCACTGAAGCCGTACGTACTTCACCAACGGATCGGTCATATTTTATCGTGCGAATACAATACCGAAAAGTAGCGATTCGTATTCGAAATGAATTTTCACAAATAATTCGCCGTCAAAACGATCGCGAGTATTTCAACTATGACGAGACGTCGTCGGTCGGACCTATAGACAATGTACGTAGTATAATACGTATTTGTTGGGTTTTGTTTTGGTTTCTGACCGCGCGTGATTGAAAAACCGTTTGAATTATCGAAGCGTACGGTACAAATGATATTATTATTATTATTATTATTATTATACAGCGGTATAACACGAAATATTGTCGTGATAAATAGGTTGCCGGTAGACCAAGTATTCCGGCGTTCAATTGTTTGATTACACGAATTTGGGATATTACTATACTATAAACGCAATCTGTGACGGGTATACGTAAAGCGTAATACATTATCCGATTTTCAAAGTGTTTTTCTGTTTTTTTTTTTTTTGTATCTCTCGCCACGCGAGCGCGCCGAGCGATAATGGCTTATATACTTTTGAAGAACGAATTAGCATAATCAAAAAAAAACCTCTCTCTTTTTAGTTGCTTAAAAAAAAACGGACGGAATTTACCGCCATAATGACCGTTTAGCGGCATACTGCGAGTGTGTGTGATCTCACCCTCTCCGGTTTTAGACCAAGACTAACTGTAGAACTATAAGCCGTATAATGGCATTAAGAATCGATTAACAAAATCGCGTCGTCTAAATTACACCCGCGTACACACACACACACACACACACACACACACACACACACACACACACACACACACACACACACACACACACAACAATGAAGGCGGCGGTGGTGTATAGTCTGCGGCGGGTTGATGCACGTCTGTGGCGGCGTTCAGGCGGCGTGCTGGGGGAGGGGAACCTTTTAAACGTAATTTAAAGGACGCGGGTGCGGGGCGGTGAGGAGACGAGCTCAGACCGTCATCGTGACGGACGGACGCCTTGGACAGACGGGTAGGTAATGGATCTCGTCTGTCAGAGTGATCTACCCCTCGGTTCCCCGACACGCAAGGTGTCGATGACGAAGCGACTTATCCGTTTTAAATAATATCCCGCGCACGCACACGATCAAAGCACGAACGAAATAAAAAAATATAAATGTGTGTGTGTGTGTGTGTGTGTGTGTGTGTGTGTATGGTTTATGTCGGTCTCGACTCGGCCGGAGAACATTTGCCCCCGGGGCACGAGGTGGGTACATCATTGTACACGAGGTGCCTGAGAGAAGAATAATCTCGCTAAATGACGCGTAGGCGTCGACGGTTTTCCGTCGGAAACGAGCTGCTGCAGCCGTTGCACTCCGTCAAGATTACAAAGGGGGAGAAAGAGCGTCCGGCCGGAGCCGTGCGAGCGTGCGAATAAGGGAAAAAATACGCTTTTGAGTGACAGAGAAAAAAGCTTATAGATGTGTCTACATACAGAGAGATATACGTACACTTATTGTTGTTATACGAGTAAAGGAAAAGAGAAGAAATATATCATATATATATATATATATGTACTAGTATGTATGTATAAATGATATGTATTTATATACAGACGAAAAAAAAATAAATAAATAAAAGAAGAGAGGAAAAAGAAGCCTAGAGATGCCGCGCCGTCTCGTTTGTCGTATTCAAAAGTTCTGCTCTCACTATAAGGGGCGAAAGGAATAAATAATATCGTTTCTCCTCGCGCGTGTGCGTCCGCGCGCACGCACGCACACACGCGCGTATATAACATGTGTGCGTGTGCGTGTGTGTACGTATTTCTTCTTCCGTTTATAAAGAGTCAAGTCATGAGTGAAAAAAGTTCAAAAAGCCCACTCTTTTATGGTCGCCCTTATTTTTTCTCGGTTCAGCTATCCAATTTGTATGTAAAAAAAAAAAAAAAATAAATAAATATATAAAAAGGAAATAAAATATTCTTAGTTGAAAGTTAATTTGATTTTTTTTCTTTCTTCTTTTTTTTTCATACGCTAGTCTATATCTCGCATATATTTATATTATTATGTAATAGTCTTTTTTTCTCCGTCTAGCTCTTTTCCAGAGATAACCGACGATTTTTGTATAATCCGGCGCTACGGTGGGGAGGGGGGGGGGAATAAAACGTACATGAAACGCACGCTTAAACGTCGTTCGCCTCGCTTCAGATGCGCACAACAATAATAATATATTCACTTCGACGAGTGGCTGTAGTCTATTAAATATACTTTGAGCCTTTGAGTCTAATAACACCGCCGCCGCGACGGCTCTTAGGTGGTAAAAGTCGATCCGGTAATATACTCGTGTGTCGCCCGAAGTGGCCTGCCGGATTCGAGAAGACCGTAAGGTCTGCTCAACTTAACCAAATCCAACTTTCGAGTTTGACGCGACCCCGAGACGAGTGAGAAAAACGTGTCGAATACGAGACGTGTACCTCATGGATAACACTTAAACGCGCGTAACAGGTGGCGGTCGTTTTGTTTATTTATTTTTTTTTTTAGGTATTATCTGTTGTGTAAAGAGAACGAGATTTATTTCATACACGAGACGTCCTATACATCTCGGTAAAATACTACAATGACGCTAGGGAACTAAAAGTGTTGGTAAATTTGACATCATTTGGGGAGTTTTAGATTTTATATGTATATTTTTTTTTTTACACTTAACAATATTTTCGATTTAACATCTTAAAAGAGGATACAGTTTTTTTATTTAAAATTTTTTTTTTCATCCGATATTTTAATTTAAAAGCATTTAATACCAAACCAATAATTTATTAACAGTTAAATGTAATCGTTTTATGTTTTTAGCTGAGCGAACTCGTGCGCAGAGAGACAGGGAATATCCAGCAAACATTTCACTGAGCTCCTACGCTCTTTTTCGAGAATCCAATTAAGAATTGAAGAACCCTTCTGAGAACCCTTTAATGCATCAACTAGCTAGAGCCGGTATTTGTGTTTTTCCATCAAAAGTTAACTCGTAACATCGTTAGGAACAAATCGCTGAACATTTTAAATTCAATAAATATTTCATCGGATATGACGACGAAAAAATATTTTAATCTTTTTTTTTTTTTTATTCATACGCAGTAATAACACTGAACAATAGATTGATAAACGACGTTATCAGTGTAATACAGTTTTGTGCAAGTGCAGCAGATATTACGAATGTCTGACGTCGGGACGGGCGCATAACTTTCCTTTATTATAGTTAAGCAAATTAGTTATGGGGGCGCGAGTGTAATAAAATAAAAAAAATTAAATAAAAAAACAGCAGACGACTCCAAGCATTCCGATCATACATGAAAACCCCTTCCCTCCGCCTCGAATTAGAGTACGCGACTATTTGCCCGACTATGTCTTCAATTCTCTCACACACACACACACACACACACACACACACACACACACACACACACACACACACACACACACACACACACACACACACACACACACACACACACACACACACACACACACACACACACACACACACACACACACACACACACACACACACACACACACACACACACACACACACACACACACACACACACACACACACACACACACACACACACACACACACACACACACACACACACACACACACACACACACACACACACACACACACACACACACACACACACACACACACACACACACACACACACACACACACACACACACACACACACACACACACACACACACACACACACACACACACACACACACACACACACACACACACACACACACACACACACACACACACACACACACACACACACACACACACACACACACACACACACACACACACACACACACACACACACACACACTAACTCACGCACGCACACGCACGTATGCACGCCCCGACGGGGTCGTGTCGTTACGTCGTGTAATGTTATTGTACGTAAACGTATACGCTCTACGTGACGACGAAGTGGTCCCCCGCCCGACGGACCGAAAGTCGTCGTCGTAGTCGTCGGGACGCTATAACACACATTGTTATAATAAACGAACATCGCACGCGCGTCTATTGAATGCGAATGGTTTGTTTTACATGCGATTTCGCAGATTATTGCTGTACTTACGGACGACTCACACACTCGTACACACACACACACACATATAATAAATTACGTAAACGTTTACGTGTGTGCAAGGGGTTAAACGCGGTAGTTCCGGGTATAATAATATCGAGCATTGCGCACGCGTCGTCATCGCACCTATTACGCGTACTCGGTTTAGGTGAACGGTTGAGGGTTTTATTGCGACACGTGCGAACGGTAAAATAAACAAACAAAAAAGTAAATAAATAAAACGGCCGCCGCTTCCGATGCGCAGGAGTTTGTGTCGTAAGTAATACGCGTTGGAGTATTACACGTATGCATGAGAGAGAGAGAGAGAGAGAGAAAGAGAGAAAGAGAGAGAGAAAAAGAGAGAGAGAAAGATATTCGCGTAAACGAGCCCGGGGAAATATTATAAAAATAAACTGCAGCGGAACGGCGTGTAAATAACGTAGGGTATAGCAGCAATTTCGACGGTGTACAGAGTGCTTATAAGGGGTGGCGCACAGCAATTACACACGACACGCGGAAACCTTCGCGAAACGACAGAGGTAGGAACGGAGGGGGTTCGGCACAGGAGAGGGGACCGCCGCCGCCGCCGCGGTGTCGAGGGGCAAGGGGTGTGTTATTATCGTTTACGATTAGCATATTATTATTATTATTATTATATATTGTATAAAATAAAGAAGAAAACGCGCGGGCGCGGAAAGAGAGAGCAAGAGCGCGGCCGGCAGAAGGGTAGTAGTTCGGCGGAGAGCCGAGGCGAGAAAGGCTTTCTTTTTTCGCGGCGAGGGATTTTTTTTTTTCCCCATTTCGATTTTTTCCCATCATCCTCCGGTCGCGCGGACGGAGGAGACCTGCTCGCAGGTGTATTGTCGATAAAATTAAACCGAACGGATGACGCCCCGAGGAGGAAAACGCGCGGCGGTCTGTGTCGTACAGACGCAGTGCCGCGGCATCGATATATAATAATGGAAACGTCTGGTGCAGCAGCACGCGTACACAAAACAGCCGCCGCGGGAGCGGGACGACGACGCGAGGAGCGAAAGACGACGCGAGAGTACCCACCAGAAGCGCGGCCAGACGTCGAGGACGAGGTTTTCTCTCTATCTCTCTGGTCTCTCTCTCTATCTCTCTCTCTCTCTCTCTCTATCTCTCTCTTTCTCTGCGGGCACGAATATAATTTTCCGGTCCGCGGAACAATCGCTCGAAATCGTTGAAACGTCTATTACAATATACAATACGTATAGTTTCATATTATTATTACTATTATTATTATTATTATTATATACGTACAGCGTGATATCATTACGCGCCCGTATGCACAAACGACAGTGTTTTATTTTCCCGGGGAAATATTCATATTCGGAGACAGGCGGCAGACTACGGGCGCACTGACAATAATATAATGTCATCGTTTCCCCGCTAGCGGCTCTAATAAAACGTCACCGGGAAAACACAACATAGCGTGTCCACGACGTGACGTTCAGACGGCCCGTGTTCGTAATCACGTCTCTTTACACACGACACACGATGTTCTGCCGTTCGACTCTGGCAGCAGTGTAATAATAATTAGTGATGGGCACTATCGAATACTTACTATCGAGTTATTCGATAGTCTGGCATATTCGAATCGTTCGATAGTTTTCGAATATTCGAATAGTTATGAAATAAAAAATTATTCGGTCGTGCAGAAAAATATTCGAATCAATTATTCGATAGTTTCAACTATTCGAAAGTGCTCATCACTAGTAATAATTCTGGCCGCGGTTCGCTGGATCCGACCGGACATTTTTTTTTTTTTTCATTTCGGGAACCGTCAAAGACGGCCTATTATCGCGTCCAGCATTGGCGTGTGTTTTTTGATGACTTTGCCCTGGGAGTGTCCAGACCGTTTATCGCGTCGTTTAAAATACATATGACCGGTGTTTTTATCGCCACGTCGCCTCCCCTAACTACTCATCACAATACGCGTATCGTGATGTAACCCGTAACAGTCAGTCAGTAACGATGACATCATCACAATAACATATCCGTATTATTATTATATGTCCACGACGTTTAATCGCGGAACATTTCGTTATTAATTCACAAGCGGATTTCCAAAATTTGAAAACAGTTCAAGACACACACACACACACAGTGGTGGCGTGAAATTTTTTATACAATGACGCAGTAAAATTTTTGAACACCCACCCAACCACCATACCAAAGTCTTATATCAACGTAAAATGTTAAAAAAAAAAAATAAGATACTAAATATAGGTACATGAATATTAAATGGTATTCAATAAATAGGTATAGAGACTGCTCAGTTGTACTACTAGAACTCCCTCTGGTGGTGACTTCTCCAAGTTCGTTTATGATACAATTATATGGAAATAAATAATAATAATATGCACAATTGATAATACACATTATTTTGTTTTTAAATTTAAATACAAATGTCAATAATTTTATTTAGAAAATCGCATAATATATAAGTTCTAAGTCCGTTGACTCATTGTTTAATTGTTACAATGAGTAATCGAATATGTTGTGTCGTGAACTGTCATAATACTTATAAAAATACAAAAGGCAAAGGTGTGGTCTTTTATACTTTCCCAAATAAAAAACATGAACTACACATTAAAAAACTTTGGATTCAAGCTATTAAACGTGTTAAGTAAGTAATTTATGCAAATGACATACTTCTGTACTGCCCTTATGACACTATTTCAAATTAATTTCTGAAATTATTACTAAAATTCCTTCATTATGGTTTAGGTATATTGTGTGTATTTTTCATTTTCAGTGAAAATGGTGATTTATGGGAACCAATTCGAAGCAGTCTAATTTGTAGTTCTCATTTTGTTGAGAATAAGTGCTCAAAAGACCCAAAGAGTCCTTCTTTTATTCCAACAATATTCCCAGAAATATACAAAAAAAAATCATCAAACAATCATCAACAAGCAGCTAGGTATAAGCGACATTGTAACCGCCAAGAAAATAATGATACTATTGACACAATTGTTACTAACAATATTGTCACTATTGAACCTTACATAAGTAATGATAATATAAAATCTGTTCATAATGTTAGCACTCAAACAGCTTTTGTAGTTGATGACATAGATTTATTCACTTTTGATTGTTGTTTCATTGATAGCAATAATGTTAAGACACAAGTTTCCATACCAAATTCATTTAATTCTTATACTTTTGGTAGGCCTACAACTAGAGATCAGTCTTGTGGTCTGGACACTCCAGATCAATTAATACTTAAATCATTTCGTGGCTATGAATCTGTTATGAATGAATCACAACTAAAGGGCTTAACTGGGACATCATTTCAAGTTTTTCAATTATTACTGAAATTCATTCCAGAATCATCACATAGCACTGTAACAAGAGAAAATAGACTATTTATCTTTTTAATGAAAATTAAACTTGGTATTTCATATTCAGCTTTAAGTACATTTTTTAACATAAGTCGTTCAACAGTTACTAGAATATTTAATGATTGTTTACATTCTTTGTCAATTAAAACTAAAAACTTTATTTTTTGGCCAGATAAAAATACTATTTCAGCAACATTGCCTGAATCATTTAAAATAAATTATCCTAATTGCCGATGTATTATCGATTGTACAGAAATAAAAACTGAACAACCTAATACAGTAGAACAAAGGGTATATATGTACTCTAGGTACAAAAGTTGTTATACTATTAAAATTTTAGTGGCAATAACACCGAATGGCATGATAAGTTTTGTATCTAAATGCTATGGAGGAAGGACTAGTGATTCGTTTATTACAAACGATAGTGGTTTCCTTTCAAAATTAGAATTGGGAGATATTGTATTAGCAGACAAAGGATTTCCTGGCATTAAAGCTTCTTGTGAAAACTCTAACTGTATTTTAGTAATGCCTCCAATTTTGCACCATGGTAGATTCACTGAAGATGAAGTTATGGAAACCCATACCGTAGCTAGTGTGCGTATTCATATTGAGAGAGTGTTTTCTAGACTTAAAACACATGGTATACTAAATAAAATATCCATGGATTTAATGCCAGTTATTGATGAAATTATTCATATTTGTTGTGTATTAACTAATCTCCAATTGCCAATATTAAAGAAATAATTTTAAGTTATCTTATAAGTACAGTTTTTTTACATATTATTTATAACAAATATCAATGTAATAGCACAAATTATATGTTTGAATAATAAAAATAATTAAACCAATGTATATGTATTCATTTAATTTATTCAGATTTTGACAATGAACTTACTTAATCGTTATAAATTTAATCAAATAAAAATATTAATTATACTTTCTACCATAAAAAACAAAAAACAAAAATAAATTTAAAACATAACTAGTACAGTTTAAAAAAAAAACATTAATACATTTACTGGACCAACTTTTGAAGATAAAAATTAAAATAATAATATGTCATTCTTTCTAACAACGATTCTATGAAATACTCATCTTTTTCAATTATTATGGAAATGGGATCAATATTATTGTAAATAAATAGTATACATGAGTTTAAGCCAGTACAATGAATTAACATTTGGCATTGTGTGAAATACATAGAAC
Source organism: Therioaphis trifolii (assembly GCA_027580255.1). Taxonomy (NCBI): domain Eukaryota; kingdom Metazoa; phylum Arthropoda; class Insecta; order Hemiptera; family Aphididae; genus Therioaphis; species Therioaphis trifolii. The sequence continues at coordinate 35,348,097 of CM050411.1, forward strand.
TTTTTTTTAATTCTGGTTTTCCATTTTTATCTATTTGAATATATTTTAAGTTTGGTTTACCGTTTTCTATGATGGGTTTATTTTTGCATGAAATTGGACATTTTATTTCTAGAACACTTTCCACTATACCAGCATCACTCAAAATTATTCCATCTGGACTAGCACAAATCCAGGGTCTTACAGAATCAATAACTAATCCACATTTCAATATTTTTTTTCCAAACAATTGTTTAAATTCATTTATTGCTATTGACTCAGTTTCTTTCCCATACTTAACATTTATATTGCCTCTATTACCTAAATTATTGTCTAAAAAAAATATTTGATTTAGTTTTTTTAAACCTTCTACTGTCCAATTTTTACAAGTTTTAATCTTGTGTGCTTTGGCACTTGCTGATAATCGATACACCCTTTCTTTTTTCCACTGTTCACTTTCTGCTTGAGATAAAGTTTGAATAAAAGTTTCAAACATTTTTGATTTTGTTAAATATATGTTTTTATAATAAAAGTTATGTTCTAAAAAATTTAATGGAAACATTGCCAACTTAATAAGTTTAGAATTTTGATTTTGTTTAAAAAATATTGTTGATATATGTCTTTTATTCATACTAATTATTTGTTCAAACTCAATTTTATCTATAATAGAATAAAGGCAGTCTTTACACTCTCTTTCAACATCAGTCATAAAATTTTCTTTTAAAATAATACTTAAGCTACAAGGAATTTCAAGTATATTATAGTCATTAACAAGAGTTTGATGACTTGTAGAATTAGCTATTATACTTAATGGCTGTGGTTTTTTAGGGAACAAAGATTCAATTGTTTTGCCTTTTTTATACATAATTTCTCCAACTTTTGATGGCTTTCCCCATTGTTGGGGCAAATCTGTTTTAGATTGCCCTTCTTCGTCGTTTATATAATAAATAATAGCACAAATGTGCTTACATTTACCACCTGCACCTGCTGGACAATTGCATGAAGTGTGTTTAACTTCACGATTATTATCCACCTAGTATAATACATTTTAAAATTAAAATAGGTACCTACAAATTTTATAATTGTTAAAACTTAAAATGTATTATTATGTTAATCGAGTTCTTACTTCTAGGGTAATTTTCCATGGTTCATTTGTTACAGACGTTTGTCTTATACAATACCCAATGATATTGGAATGCCCGAAAACGGATTTTATTTCTTGTACACTAAATACATGGCCACTATTCACCAATTTCTCTCCTTTATTATTAGGAAAAGTAAAATTAAAGTTCACAGACTGAAACCCATGTTTTATAATTATATCAGCCATAGTAAGAGTAAGTATAAAAACATAATAGGCAGTTACTAAATTTTAAGAGTTAAAAGAGCTTTTTGTTTCATGTTTGTGATAACAATTATTTTAAAAATGTTTGTATTAATTTATTGTATTACTCACACAGTGTAATAAATTGCTAAATTTACCACATGTGGTAATGTCATTTCTACCACTATATTAACCATAGTCCATAGACCTAGTTTAGAGGTCTATACCCTATGATATTAACCAATTACCATGTATTAAGATTTTGAAATTGCATAATACACTTTGTCTATTATTTCATAATTGTATTGGTTTTATATACAAATATGGGGAATAATTGTATTGATGAATAAAAAATACAAATTCGTATAGCTTCATGTAATATTGTATCATAACAGAACTTCAACCGTAGTCCACCCAGAGCGCTAGTAGTACAACTGAGCAGTCTCTATATAATAAAACAATTGTATGTGTGTGTGTGTGTGTGTGTGTGTGTGTGTGTGTGTGTGTGTGTGTGTGTGTGTGTGTGTGTGTGTGTGTGTGTGTGTGTGTGTGTGTGTGTGTGTGTGTGTGTAAAATATAGATATTTAATATTACAAGCTACAACAGTCAATGCAGTTTTATAGCATTTATTGTCCTATTCACTATTGATTATTGTAAATGTATTTTATATTTAATCTATGATGATAAAATAAGTAACTATCTACTCAACTACGACATTCTTACAAATTTTACTCAACATCGAAACACCCACCCACCCACCCCTTTTTTTCGTGACGCAGCTGCGTCAAATTAACCCTGCTCACGCACGCACACACACACACACACAAACAACACACACACACACACACACATAAAAAAAAAAAAAATCAAAATTCGCATAAAGTTTTCATAATAATTCATACGGTCTGTGTTTCGGTTTCGAGTGAAAAACAAATAAAAATCTCTCTCTCGTGCTTTTATGACTATTCAAGACCGAGTGGTTTTTTTTCCGTTCTAATTTATCGTCATAATTATTTCTCCGGTCCAAGGGATGTTCATACACCGTACACTGTGCCGAAACGAAAATACGTTTCTGGCGGCCACAGCAGCCGCGCACCGATGTATACACGGTTAGGTCATAATAAATACATTGTCGCGTCGAATGGGCGCGCGCGGTTTTATGTTTTTCTCTGTTTTATCCCATTGTGTTGCGCTTTTCCGCGGAAAGTTTTTCCGACGGTTCCACCGTCGCGGGCGCGACCCACCGTATCGAAAATATGCGAGCGCGCGCGCGCTTGGACACGGACGCGAACGCACGACGGAAAGTAGGTACTCACGCGGTTTTTTTTTTGCAATTTTTTTTTTTTTTACGTTAAATAATCGTCGGTGAATCACCGCGAACCGTTCCTATCCGACGACGCGATCAAACGTCGAGAAGGAAAAATAACGACCGGCACTACACGATGTTGTGTGCGCGCGCGTACACGAGACGACGGCGAGGGGTCAAAACACAACTCGAACACGTTCAGTACGTATTATATAATATATATATAAGTACATACGGGTGCTCGTGATTATAAACACTACACGGCAGGGCGACGACGAAGAAGATAGTTAACAACTGGTTCAAAACACAACGCGCACTGTAATAATAATATAATAATAATAATTGCTCTGCGGGGATAATTCGACATTTTCGACCGCGGCGTGGCGTTCGTCTTGTCGTTCTCTCTCTTATATCATACTTGCGCACACGACGAGCACAATATATTTTATAGCGCGACGTAATAACCATAATATTAGTGTTCGTAACTATATCGTTAAGTCGTGTACACACACACACTAAACACGTAATTTGATATACTTCGTGTGTCGACGAGCAAAGCGTGTTCAAGTGTTTGCGAACCATAAAATAATTAAAAAAATATTTTTATTTTATTTTATTTTTTAAACAAATAACCGATGCACGAGGATAAAAATAATAATAATAATATAATAATAAACATACCAGGGGCGTGCTCACGGGGGGATGAGGGTGTCATATCCCCCCCCATGAACCTTTTTTTATGAATCGGTAGTTTTGTAAAACCTATGGTAATGTATTCAGAGATATATTTACAATCGTGAACAGAAATATCAGTGTTACATCAGAAGAAGTTTTAGATGTAATGTCTGAAAAATCAAGAAAACTTGAACTAGTACTATAGTTTTATAATTTTAATAAATCTATAAGTATTTAAATTTATCGGTTTTATCGTTTTAAGTTTATTCAACACTATATGTTAATTTTAGTTAACATTTTAGTAACTTGATCGCAAATAGTCCGGAGTACCGTCTTTTGATGCATTGTAATGATATATCTAATTTTGATTTTTGTTTTGACTCTTTCGCTAAATTAAAAAGCATTGTTATGTGTAGTTTTTAATCTACCTATTGTATTTTCTCACTATTTAACTATCTTGTTATCAATATTTTACTAGATATAAGTTTATATGGTATCCACTGTACTATTTTACCCTTTTTGGGGTGTTAAATTTAAATAAATAAAATAAAAATAAATTTTGTATACATTTTTAGTATGCTGTAAATGAAGTAATTGTGTAAAAATGTAAGAGTATCTAATTAGCTACCTACGCTTAAATAATATAATATCGATGTGGTATACCGATAATTAAATTAAGTAACAAAATACAGGTCATCCCCCCCCCCCTTGGGAAAAATCTGAGCACGCCACTGAAACGTACAGACAGCGGAGGCGATAATGTATTCGAATCGATTGTTCCGGCGTTCTCGCGCTTTATAGATACCTCGAAATGACTATATAGGCTTGGCTTTTGTACGCTTTCTCTCGGGATTTATGGTTTAGCCCGATCGCAGTGAAATATTTTTCTCGGGAAAACTACCGACGACGACGTTAAGACATCGAACGAAACGTATAGATGTATACAGTATATAGATGAATGAATACTGTCGGGATTGATTATCAGATTTTCGACTGCGATAGTCTGGCCGGCGCCACCGATCCGCCGAGAAAACGGAGAACCGACGGGACGGGCGTGGTGAACGAAACGAAAAAAATAAGTCGGGGGGGGGGAAAGAAAAAAAAAAAAAAACGAAATAAAATAAAATAAAAGATTTCCGCCCGAAAGTTTCTTGTTTTGATATCTGAAAAACCGTTTAAAAAGTAATTTGTAACACGTATTAAACGAGTGGCGTCTCGCGAGATTGTCTGCGTTAGTGAGTGCGGCGCGGAGTCTATCGGACGCGGGAAATAGTTTTAAAACACCGCGTGTACACGGGAGTTTATTCACATGTGTAGGTACGTGCCCCGTCTGGCCGGAGGTTCGCTCCGCATCGGAACAGATCGATTTTCAATGTCTTTTCCGAACAAACTTTAACGTCGAACACTCGAGCACGTACGAATAAAGTTTCGAGAACAATCGAAACAATACTTCATAGAATATAAATACAACGAACTATACGGAGCCGGCTCCGCGTGTTTTTGTATACGTGTACACATGCCGCCGCCGCCGCCGCTCTTATTAATGAAATGTACACACCGCTTTTGTGCTGCGCAACGTCGTTCCCCGGAAGTATGAGTGTGCAAACACATCGACGGTGTACGAAATAATAATATCCGACGAATATCCACGGCAAATGTATTACGTTCAAACACCGTAGTATTGGTTTTTTTTTTTAGAGATACGACGTGGTTTATACCCACACACACGCGCGTGCACACTCACACACACAGGCCCGTCGTAAGATATCATCCGCCCTAAAGCGAAAATTTGAATGCTGCTCTTAAATACTAAATTAAATAGGTACATGAATTATAATATCGACATTCACAAATGCGTGTCGATGTGTTGATTCTTAAATTTGAATTTGACAAAACCATAAGTAAATATACAAATTTAAAAAAAAATTAGAATAAAACTCGAGTATACATCATAGGTACTATTTGTTTGAATAAAAATCAAAATGAGAAAAATATTTATAATAATTATAATAGCTTTTTGAAATCATAGTGAGTCGTTATAAATTGACTTTTCTTGCCTTTTTTGTTGCAAAATCTCGTAATAAATTTTTCAAGTTTGTGCCGACTCTGCTTCAATGGATAAAATTCAATGATTTTTCGTAAGTTTCAGTTTAAAGAAACTTCTTCCAGCAGACGCTACAGTCACTGGAATCATAAGAACGATTCTTAAACTGGTCGCAATATTAAGATAGATTTTCTAAAGTCGATGAATGTAAACATACTCAAGATTTTTTTACCTTGATAAGTATTTTTTGAACATTCAATAATTTAATTTTGCCGCCTCAATTTCCTTAAAATATTTTGCCGCCCTAAAGCAGCGCATGGCTTGCTTGTACCCTAGCGACGGGCCTGCACACACACACACACACACACACACACACACACACACACACACACACACACACACACACACACACACACACACACACACACACACACACACACACACACACACACACACACACACACACACACACACACACACACACACACACACACACACACACACACACACTGTAATAATTAAAAATTTACCTGAATGTTGAGGAGTAGAATGTTGCGACACCAAGGATGTGGATATCGTGTAGAGAAGGCGAAAAGAAATAAATACAATTTTAAATATAAGTTAATTTAGATTTATCACGACACGACGACTACATATGAGAACGTCTTCCTCTTCTTGTTCGCTGCTTGCTGTGGAGACTGGGGTAGTTTTATTATTAGATGTAGTATTTATAGTATCGTGTCGTGATAATATCAATCTGTTTATTGCGGTAATTGTATAATGATAAATATAGTGTAATTATTGATATGGTTTTATGATACATAATGACGGTTTGATTATAATTATTTTTCTGAATAATGCGGAGTATTATTATAAAATGTCAAAGATGTGATGATAGTCCATAATTATATTTAACATTTCATAATAATATTCTGAAAAATATAATGAACCATAATTACACATGACACTTTAGAATAATAATAATTTACAATTTAATAATAATCTAATTAAATAAACTAATATAAATATAAGATAATGGATAATAATAATTTATAATTTAATAATTAATAATAATAATCTAATTAAATAAACTAATGTAAATATAAGATACTGAATAATGATAATTTATAACTTATCTAGTTGTTATTACATGATTATGCATATCATTACAACACACACACACACACACACACACACACGTATTCTAAACATTCACGGTATATCTGTTCTATCGTATTGGCACCCTTGAAAATATTATAATTTAAAACGTCGCACTAGGAAGTATATATAGTGCTCTAGTCGAAAGACTTGTATTACAAAACAGTTTTTGAACACAATAATTCATTTATTGATAAAATTAACTCAGTTAAAGACACTAATTTTTAAATCTCGAGTGATGACGCATACTGCGTAATATTTAAAACAACTCCAGTTAAATAATTCAGGTGCTTTGTGGCTTTAACCTGTTAAATATCCAGGGAACTATCGGTTCGTGTAGCTACCCCGAACCAACCATAATATTATGTATTCAGCGAATACATACTACAGAAAACTTTTCCTATTCCGAAAAATCATATCACACGCAGCATAATATGTTCGTGTGTCTATTGTCTTGGAATATATCGGAGTTTAATGTAAACAAGTGCGATAGTCGGGTATTATTGATTAGTGGAGTTAGGATGTTGATGACGTAAAAAACACATAAAAACGCTCTAAAAAAAATGCAAAAATATCCAAAAAAGTGCAAAAATGCCTTAAAAAATTCAAAAAATTACCTTAAAAACGATCTAAAAAACTAATTAAGTAAGTGAAAAAATGTATTTATAAATAATAATTTTTATTAAAGATATGGGCGTGATGATGGATGTAATAGTAATTTAAAATATGAATTATAGATTATAATATTAATAAAAAAATAATCCAAATCCAAAGTTAGATTTTGAATAAATTAAATTTGTTTCGAAACTTGTGTTTAATACTTGCTCTGAAATATAAAATTGCCTCACATAGTACAAAAACACCAAAAAAATGACCTAAGAGATGAAAAAATGATTTAAAAATGTTGAAAAAAATGCATTTATAGGTAAAAATGTCGAAAAATGCATAATAAAATAAAAATATTCTGCATCAAGAGAGCATGAATCATCAATTTTTTAGCTAGAATGATAGCATTGTATAGATTCAAAGGAAAAAAAAAATACAAAAGTCATCAACATCCTAGCTCTACTGATCAGTTACCGGTCCGCGATTTCATATAATTTTATACCTCTGCAGTTTGATATTCATACCATTGTTCTTGCACCGAGAAAACGTTTCGTAACTGGTTCTTACCTGTAACAAAAACAAAAAATACTTTTAGTCACATGACGAGAGTGAAAACAGTGTCGGTGAATCAGTTTAACAGGAAATGTACAAGCGCAGAGTATATTATTATAAATATGTATATTTATACACGCGTTGGTTCAACAAGGCCCCTCTCCTTCCCTAATCAAGCAATATTATGTAACTTTAACTTTCATGATATTTCGGGAGGAATTAACGCTTTGGCGACGCTCATGGTACTCGTGTATTGTTGCACTTTTGTGCGATTTTAATGGCTCGCCTGAGCCGCCGACGCGTTTCGCTGAAAACGATCGATGATCCTGTTACTCGTACGACATATATATAAATTAATACGTGATAATAACTTTACTGTCAACTGGAGCGAAACACGTTATCTACTTACGAAAAACAACAAAATTTCGGCCGGATCTTTTTGTCTCGCGAATTTTCGAGAAAAGTGCACGACATATTTTCGACTCGACTCTCGTGTTTTCGTTTCGGTTTTAATTTCGTTTTTCCTCTTGTTCCGAAAACGTGTACGTGAAGCGCAGCGAGTCGAACGCTAACACGATTACCGTAATACGTTTTACTGCACGTACTCGGCGAAATAATATTTTGCAGTTACGGCGGCGCGGCAACGTTTGTTTTTAATCCTTTGATCACATAATACGAGTATTATTATGCCGTATTATACGATAATAATTCTCGCGAAACGTCACCGGCAGTCGAATAAACGACGATTTCGTTGTGATTTTGATTTCGTTTTAAAATCGTATTTGCTTAGCCGATTAATAATAATAATGATAATAATTAAAATCAACGTTTACTAAGATCGACCAATAGTCCTAAAATGATCGACCGGTCGATCGCGATCGACTGGTTGGCGACCCCTGGTTTAAAATGACAGTTTACTGCAGGTGGTATTAATGTGCTCTAAATCATTTTTTTTTTTTTTTTTATCGATTCGTACCTGTAGCGATTCTAGTGGATATTTAAATCCCTGACGGGCGCCCGGCACTTTTGTATTGTTCAGTTGTTAGCCACCAGTGTTGGGAAATATCTAGATAAATTTATCTAGATAACAATTATTTATCTTTTATCTTATCTAGATAAATTTATTTTCAGTTATCTTTATCTTTATCTAGATAAAATTTTAGTTATCTATGAGTACCTATCTAGATAGGTAATTTATTTAAATGGTCTGAAAAAAAAGGAAATTTAAAATATATTATTTTATTTTATTTTTTTTAAATTAATCGAAAAGATTACTGAGAAAAACTCGTGTGGTGGCCCAGGAAAAGAGATTATAATATGTACTATCATAAAAGTGAAGTAGCCATACGCAAAAATTTGTTGAAAAATGCAGAAATGTATTATTATTTTAATTTTAAGTCAGAGAATGATTTGTCATCTTTTATGAAGTTTATTTAAAAAAGTACATGTATTTTTAAACGTTTTAAATTATGTATTTTTATTTTTAGATTCTGAGTGAAGCGAAGGATCTTATGGTTTTACAATGATGTTTATTTTTTTTTTTTTTTTTCTTTTTTTTTTTTTTCTTTTTTTTTTTTTTTCTTTTTTTTTTTTTCTGTAAACACTTTTTCGTATAGAAATCCTTGTCCAAAAGTTTCGTCCAGCAACTCTTTAGATTCGAAATTGAACTGAGATGGTACTTTAGAGAGGTCATTTTTCCAAAATCTTCATAGTTTTTCCAGTAATCAAGAATAACGATCGAAAAACTGAGTAAAAACGGTAAAATCGGTAAAAATCCACCGTAAACGAGATTTTCACTGTTCAGATTTTAGGTATTTAGTCATAAATCGAAAAGTATTGAAGCTAGAAACTTGAAAATTTTATCTACTATCAAATACATACTTTTTTATATTGGACAAAATTTTCAGAACAATTAAAGCACTTTTGACTTAAATATAGAACTTTTAATTTACCAAATTGTTTGAAAGTTTTTATGTAATATAATTTTAAATATTTGACAAAAAGTTCTGAAAATTTAATATGACCTTACTCATATACCTACCTAATTATCCTAACAAAAGTTCAAAAATCGTTAGTCAGGATTTTTTTTTATACACACATTAATAAATTATTATACGATTTTTTTCGATATTGTCTGATTTCTTTTAAGTTTATTTCTAATGAGTTAAAATTGTTATAATAATTGAAATTTAAATGAGTTATATCTAATTGAATATTTTATGAGGGTTTAATTACAAAAAAACTCACCAAAAATTATACAAATAACCGTAAAATACGCAAACAGTATTTAAATAATAATATATTATATTACACTGAAGCTTTGCTCAGAATCGTTTTATACTAAAGAAATGAGTCATCATTTCTTTAAAACTTAATACATTCATCACCAATATCTTGTCCGAGGTTAGGTTAGGTGATCCCATGATAGAAAGTGCTATACACTCCTCACCATTATCTTGTCCGAGGAGCGAAGCGACGAAGGACGAACTTCCACCACCATTATCTTATCGGCTTTTTTACCTTATACCTGTCGGATGTAGATGCTGAATATTTTCAAAATTAAACATGAAATTATCTCAAATTTATCTAGATAAAAATGTACTAGTTTTTATCATTGTCTAGATAAATTATTAGTTATCTATTCCCAACACTGTTAGCCACACAGCGTTTAATACTGCAATCGCACGAATCGTAGTAAACGTATACAGCAATAGTGTAACGATATTCTGAATGTTCTTAAGTAAAAGTAGATACTCGACGTCGAATAATTTACTTTGTACGTAGAAGACGTTTATACATCATATTCGTTATTATTTTTCGTATTTTTTTTTTTCGGCGCATTATATATCGCACCCGTAAACCCTCCTTTTGGCGTTCAACGAGCGGAATCGGAGATTTCATTTAAGTTTTCATTTAAATAATAATTCGATCGATTGTTCCTGACGTTTATATAGTAGTAACAATCGGAAGCCGAAGAGCGTAGCATGCCTATATACACCGAGTTCGAGTGCAATTCAAATAAATATTTCGCAATAATGCTTTTCCGCCGTCGATTTATATATATGGAGCGTATAATACAACGCGTAGGTTTTTTCAAAGTAATCGCGAAGCCGCTTCTTCACGGCTGACAAAAAGAATAAATAAACACCGGATTTCACCGGATTTCGCGAGAACGAAAAATATACCTCGAGTAAACGCACGAGGAGGCCGTGCACATAAGTTTATCCTGAAAACTACCCTTTTCTCGCCCGTTCTCGCTCCAATCACCCGAATACACGCGCGTTGTGTACACACATACACGACATTATTACCTACAGAGTGAGACGGGCATCATCCACGCCGTGAAAATGACCGAAACGACTATGATTCGCACACACCGTAACCAGGACTGCAGAAATATCTGAAATAACGTATTGCACCATTCATGTTGTATCGCCGGAGGGCGGAGTAATAAAATTGTTTCAATACTGAGTAGACTACACGTCCTGGATCACTTCGACTAAACGAAACGACGAATATGAACTTCATTAAACTTTGATTTTTAATGTTATATTACCGCGTATTAGTTACGCGTGAGTTCTAAAAAATACAAAAAAAAAAACTAATAAATTTGCACAGCGCAGAAATGATTTTGAATCGCTCAAATCGCTATGGATTCTAATTCTCGACAATGTAATATCGGTCAGAAAGTTGAACTCGTAAATTCTTTATAGACCGCGAGTGTTAAATATATTTTTTAAACCGTAGATTAGCTATTAATTTGTGCGGTACTTGTCGGTTATTATAAAAACTAGGCTCGTGTCGACATTTTTGTAATTAATTTATTGCTTGTGCACTATTCCACGAGTATTTGTGTACTTGTTGCTGCATTTTTTGCATAATTAGTAGAACTGTGAGATTAATACTTTTTGAGATAATGCCGAAAATGCGTATCGATGACTTACTGTGTTTCATATTGATTTGTTTCTTTTTTTTTCGTGTTTTCACGTGTTTAATTTAACCTGACGGCCATTGTGTCAAGAACCTATTGTCTAGCAACGCGGTTTTACACTGCGAATCGAGGGATGTATCGGAATGAATGCCGAGCGCGAGGGGAGTTTTGCGATTTTCGCTCAGTATATGTTATTATTGTCTCGTCGTACTCTTAGACCTTTTATTTAGACGGTAATGTGTAATAATATTCAAGAAATCGAATTGTTTTCATAGTTTATCCCGTATCATGGCCTAAGAACAGCAATTATTGTGTTTTTACAATCGTCTTTTTTACAATCATTGAGGTGGTCGCGATAACCGAAAAGTAGCATTTTTTGTGCTATTACATTCTATTTAAGAATTCGATACGTTTTGAAATAAAATCGAGCGCCAAATTAATTTTCATAACGACATCAACGCAATTCATTGTCGACTTCGAAGTGCGTACTGGGAATTTCGTCCACACACACAACGTCAGTGTTGTACAACACACGATTATAATATTATAGCCGTTTCGATACGAAAGTAATAAACTCGGTGAGACGAAAACGAAAATTGTCGTGGTGGACTACTACTGAGTACTGCGTGTCGCCGTCGTCGTCTTCTGGCCGCGTTATTTCGCATCGATTATTACAACGTAACAACACTTAAATCATAAGTCGAGACGTCGAACGAGGCACACTAACTAACGCGCGACCGGACTCTAATAATTGCGGCTCTAGGGCGAATTCTACACACTAACAACGTCGAGTCGCCGCCGCCATCCACGCTGCTGCTGTATTTCCAGCGCGGTTTGATCGACTCGATGTTATTATCATCATTACCGTGATTATTTTTCCATGAATATTTATAAGTCTCTCTCCGGTCATCTACTTTGTACCTGCAGAGATTAACACGATTATTATTGTACACACACACACACACACACACACACACACACACACACACACGTTCGTGAACACACGAGATGCAACAAGGTGGCCATGACGTTTACAGGTGGATTAACCGTTTACGGTACATTTCCCCCCCCCCCTCCCCCCCGTTCACAATATTCTTATTCTTATTTATACCTAGAGCATTTTTGTCCAGTCGTACAACAGTGCGTAACTCGCGCTTTCTGTTTATTATTATTATTACTTTTTTTTTTTTTTTTTTTTACGAGTTAGCCGAGAGAAAAAACTTTACAATTGAATATATTTGCGCGTCTGCGTTATATTTCTCTCTCTTTCTTTAAATATGATTTCGCGACGTCGGAACGAATATTTCACGTTATATTCGTTTTCGCGAGTTTCACGTGATTTCGTTTACGGACGCCATTAAAAAGTTTTTCTCCGAAATAAAATATATTAGCGAATATTTGTAAGGTTATTTTATTTCGTTTACAATATTGCTCTGGGCCCGGTTCACGTGCTCTCCGCCCGGTCCAATGTCGAATATAAAATGACCGGAGGAAGCGGACGGAGAGCAATGAACGGGTGGAGGGGGAAAAAAACAAGGAACCATTTTTCAAATTTGAATAAACCCTTTTCGAGACGGCCCGCATTTCGTTTTACATAACTCTGCGCACAGGTACATTAAAGCCTAGAAAACTTTTTTTTCAGACGTTCAAATCTGATGCGGGTCAAAAGTTCGCATTAAACCTTCCAAGTTTTCCTTTTATAATTACACGGTACAATGGCGCGGTGCGTTTTTTTCTCCACGCGTCGCATTATTATATTTACCTGACAATCACAATACCCTTTCGTCAGAATCGAACTTTTTATTCTACCGTCATACTACGTATTATACGTGCGCGTGTATAGCTGGGAAATTTAATTAATTCTTCTCGTCCTGCCCACGCGCTCAAAGCGCAACGAAATCGTGATTAAAAATCACGGGCCTTTAGTAGGAAATTATTTCAATATCGTTTTACTCCGTTCTAGATCGAAACAAAAAAAAAGAGCTCTCCTCAAATAACACAATGACGTGTTATTAGTATTTCAATTGAAATTTTTAAATTTTTTTATTTTATGTGTTTTTATCCATCAATATTTGATTTTATACCGTTTATTTTTTAGGTATTCGATATTTCTCTCGCGTATACACATGCATATATATTACACGAGCTCATCGCGGTTTACACATTTTTCAGTATTTATCATTGACATTAAAAAAAACAAAAAAAAACGAGAACTCTTTCGAACGTTTTACACATTTCTGTTGCCTATCGATTTAATCGCTCGAATCAACGCTGCGTATATTATATGTTATATATTATGTTTCGCGTGCACCGAAATGCTGTTTCATACGCGTTTTTCCCGAAATTCAGTCGCTGGCGGGTACGTAACAAACGAAAACATGCGTTGCCGGGTCGGCGGCGGCGGGCCGAATATTGAAATTCCAACGATTTCGCGAACGCACACAAATCTCCACAACAATGCGAATACTGATATTATAATATGTTTATTTTGCCAATATTATAACATTATATTAAAACAAAAAGTACACGAGAAAAGTAGTGCTTAATTTAAAACAAGTAAAATAGTATAATATAACACATTATAGATTTAAATTATATTTGCTCACTTCTAAAAAGCTACGAATAAATGATGTGTCATTCATATTTAAATTATTAAATAATAAGTTCAGTTGCCCTGTGGTACTTGAAAGAGTAAACTGGAAAGTTCCCGCCTTTAATGCTCGATCCACGACTACTTTTCATGTACCATTCCACTCGCAGTCTTACAGTTTTAACGAGCCTTTAAGTCGTATGTTAAGAAATTGCAATAGTGTTGCTTTTGACTTTAATTTTGAAAATGAATTTAAACTACGCTGTTTGTGTCTAGGCTTCGGATAGATAAATAACTTATAATATTTATATATAATGTAATAGCATAACTATATTGTAAATATTGAACTTAAATTCTTTTATAATAATTCTATAATTCTAGTATTATTAATATTAATCTTTTATGTTATAGTATAATTTATGTACACTCTTTGCCCCAAGGGCGTTAATAATAATAATAATAATAATAATTAATAATTAATAATAATAATAATAAACCTAATATCATAACTCAAAAGGTGCCTAAGCGACGTTTTTGAAATTATTCGGGAGAGCTATAAACCGATGTTTTTTTTGTTTTTTTTTTTACCGACGACTTGACTTATATCATTAAGCGCGAATTCGGGTTTTAATCTGTTTTAAAGGATCGTTCAACTATATTTTTGATCGATAATTATTTATATCGATTGAAAGCAGAGTATAATAATATGGACTTTGGCGCACAAGCCCTTTTTGAATTGTCGTAATACACGCTTTGTGCGTACGAACACAATATGCCGGCGGACGTAAACCGGATTTCGCGTGAATCCCTGTTGATCGCGGACGATAGATTCGCGTTATGAGAATTTTCACGGTTCGGTGTCCCGAAACCGCGCGTTTTCCGCGTTTTCCTACACACCCCGCGGACGGATCCGAGAGGATGAGCGCGGACAATATTCTTCGAACGTCCCACGTATAAGCCGCGTTAACCTACACGAAACGCACGAGCTAATTATTATTATTGCCAGTAATAGAATACGATATTATTTTATTATTATACCCACACGCAGGACGCAAAATGCGCGACGACGTTCTCCGGAGTGCCGTTTACGTTAATATCTACAGCATTAATATATAATATTTGCATAATTTTATTATTATTATTATTATTATTATTATTATTATTATTATTTTAACGACGGATTATGGACGGGGTGCGAGAGAAAGGGTGATTCGAAAAGCGATTATTATAAGCACCCGCCGTCGCGCGCGCGAAAAGGAAACGTATACGTTGGACAATTTGTCGGTAATTCGATACGAGCGTAATAACAACAACAACAACAACAATAATGATACATAATATTGTAAATGCATCGCGTCGCGTCGTATACAGGTAAGTGTAAATGAATACAGCGCGAGCGCTTGTGTACGTAATATGATATACGGTGTGTATCACGAAAATACTATAACATTGTAAAATAAATGGCATATCGCCGTCAAACACTCTGTATACACTCGCGTCCGTAGTGGTAATAGCGTGTGGCCGATCATCGAGTAGTCGAAAAGATGCAACAATGTTATTGTGATATGTCTAATCACGGACTCCTAATCGTATACAAGCGGGAAAATGTTAAATGTTTAAAATAAAAATAAATAAAATATCTTTATAGTGTAAAATTCGATATTGTTAATTTGTCGGAAAGAAATTTAGACGTTTCAACATCAGATTCTGATTTTTGATTCTTTTTAGCGTTCAAATTTCAGTCACCTATAAGAATTGTTGTTTTTTAAATTTTGTTTTGTTAAAAAAAAAATGTGTTAAATCTTCCTATACATATTTTATTTTATTGTTTTGACTAAATAAGATTAATAGTAATAAGGAATTGAGTCTATGTCTATTTAAAAAAGTATGTATTGATTATTATTTATTTAAATTTATTTTACTGATACCATTTAAAAATTAGATTAAATTAGAGAATAATTAATATTTGTCTAAATTTAAATAATAATTTAAAATTTTTAAAGTTAATTAACAAAAATTTAAGTTGGATTGAAACTAAAGTTTTGAAAAGCATATGTTTTAGAAATTTCTTCAGAATTAAATTTCTGAAATTTAACATCTCTAATATAACTGTATTTTATGCTGCATATAATAAAGTATTTTCACTGCATATAATCCGCGGTCTAGTGATGAGAGACACCCGCGAGGACGCGCGGCGGATAATAAATCGCGCTCGGGCGCGTGCAGTTTGCCCTAGGTTCCGTCCGCGCACGAGCCGTTCGTTTTAGAAAAGCAATGTGCGTCGGATATCCGCCTTCTCCGTGTTCATTTATTATTATTATTATTATTCGACCCTTTATTATTATTCTTTATTTTTTATTCTATCATTACTGAATATTCGCCGCCTGCCCGTCCCCTCTCGGGGGCCGACTTCTGTACACTCGCTGTATATAGGTCGCTCTTTCTCTCTCGTTTTCTGACCCGAGTCGAGTATAATAATAATAATAATACGTATACTGTGGCGCGCGCACAAAAGGAGAACCACCGCCGCGCCAGCTGGTTCAAAAGTGAGAGCTGTCGGAAATGATGAATTCGGAACGAGGGCAGCAGCGGACAAAAGTAAAAAAAAAAAAAAAAAAAAAAAAAAACGTAATGCGCGTATATTATAAATATATAAATATGTACACACTGAATGTTGGCCTAATACACACACACTCGCGCGCGCGAACGCGCAGAAAGGGGTGCTCGGCCCTGTTGGCGAGCACGCGATACAGTGTTTTTTTTTTCTCGCACCCGAATATAAAAAAACAAACCGCGTTTAGCAAACCTAGTTAAATACGACAAGGCGTGACGAGACGTAATGCGCCCGAGTCCCGTCGCGGAAATTCGAAGCGAAAAAAAAAAAAACAAAAATTAGATACGAAAAATCGACCGCCATCCCGTAATAACTGCAATAATAATTACGCGGCACAACGGGCGCGAGAGGAAGGTGGTGAAATTTCGGAATAAAAACTAATATAACTACCTACAATAGACGTTTAGAGTGATTCAATGATTTTTTTTAGACTAACAAATCAAGCTCTAGATCGGATAACTACTTTAGACATCAAACGCTATAAAGAAAATATTGAAATCAGACAATAATAAGCAATATAAAAATTGATAATTTTACTATAACCCTATTGTTCGTTATGCTATATTATTATTATTATTATCATTTATTACGAGTTATTTTTTATTTTGTTCTTTATTCTATTTTTATTCTATGTTACAACTTTTTATGTATATTATGTGTCAAATGTGCCATACGATAAATAAATAAATAAGAGGGATTTAATAACGATCCCGCGTGCGATCGAAACCGCTTGTTTAATGAAAAATAATATTATTACCTATTATATCTCTTTCGGGCACTCGTGATTGACTGCCGGGTACAAAATTCATCGGAAAACTCGAATCGGGTACAAAATTGAAAAGAAGAAATTCCAGGTTTTTTTTTACGCCAGCGATTCCCAACCAGGAACATTCCCAACCTTAGGGCACCGCGAGCTCATTTAACGGGCATTACGGCTCATCCAAGAATGACAAGAATTATTAAATCGTATATTAAAAATTTACAATTTATTGTGGTC
This sequence comes from Therioaphis trifolii, assembly GCA_027580255.1. Lineage (NCBI taxonomy): Eukaryota > Metazoa > Arthropoda > Insecta > Hemiptera > Aphididae > Therioaphis > Therioaphis trifolii. The sequence continues at coordinate 35,365,870 of CM050411.1, forward strand.
GAAAAGAAAAAAAAAATGTTTTACGTACAAAATTACTTAGCACACTCTGTACATCTAATACGAAATATACTATAATATTATAGTGTTTCTCGTATGTATCGAATAATTCAATAACAGATAAAAACGACACACGCCACATAAATTACCAAAACCAAACATCGCAATCGCCTCAATGTAGAACCTGACCTCCGTATCCAGTTGTCCCGAATTGAACCAGATATTGCCAAACTTTCCAGAAATAGGCGGCCTCAAATATCTCATAAGTTTTTAGTTTTTCACTTTTTTTTTATCACTTTTAAAGCAGTATTTTTTCTTTTTTACTTTCAGCTATAAAATTATAACTTGTCAATAATATGATGTTCAATAAAATCATATATACATCAGCTATGAATGAAAACTAGTGTTTGTTTTTATCACGTTTCTCGTGATATTCACAGAAGGGCACCTAAGTAAATTTATACAAACAAAAGGGCACCTAAGAAAATTTATACAAACAAAAGGGCACCTATGAAAATTTATACAAACAAAAGGGCACCGTCGGCTAAAAACGTTGGGAACCGCTGTTTTACGCATTCGATCGGCTATTAATCATTATCAAAAGCACATCCACAGCAAATACTACTAATGACATTGAAAAAAAAAAAAAAAACATAAAAACAACGCGTTTTGCCAAAACACTGCGGAAGACGCGCGCCGCGTTGACAATTGAAAATTAAATCGCTCGCTAACGATCCACGCCGTTGAACACGAAAAGCTGGCGCAGAGTATACGAAATTACGTTTCACGGACTCGATCGTCGGTAACTCGTCTCTCGAGAGACCGGGGGCGGCGAACTAAACGGCGAACGACGCGCGTCAAACCTCACGATAAATTTAACAACGCACGGCATTAATCACATTTTTTTATTTTTTATTTTTCAGGTTGATTTCATAATTATTAGTTAAATAATTATCGTGATTAATAACGCGAAATTTAAATAAAACTTGTTGCCGAATCGGGGCAAAAACCAGACAGCTCCAGTAAAAAAATACATCTTGAAAACACGAAAAAATTCAATTTCGAATTTATTTTTTAGCTTTAATTCGATATGTTAACTCGTAAGCGTCCTCGATAACGACAGTTTCGAAATTCCAAAATAAATTTTCAACTCGGGGATATTTTTTAATTCGATGGTTTTTTCTCCTGTAAAATTTCGAAAAACTGAGCTGCCTTATTATTATTATTATTATTATTCCACTGACGCCTTCAATTGTCGAGCGCGCGTGTCACCCGAGTGCGACGCGGACACACCGCGGTTTTATCGGACGTTTGTCGGAGGGACGGGTTAGACAGGAGGGACATGAGGTGTAGACTCGAACCCGAGAAACCGTGCGGCGGCGCACACTCGGCGCTTATCGAGGACCGGGGGGCCGTTTGGCGTCATTAGCGCCGCCGGGGGTTGGCGACGCGTCCGGTTCGCCGTCGAGGATCGCGAGAATTACCGCGGTCGCGATCGTGCGCGATATATCGCGACCGGGCGGATAACCGGACCGGACGCCAAAGTACGCTCGCGAACTCGTCCGTGTGTAGCGACAAATGTACCGTACGCGTAATCCGTAATGAACGTTCGAGCCCCGCTGCGGCATAAATCGACTTTTAATTATCGCGATAATCGTAAACCGCCGCAGCCGTGCGATCGTGTGAAAGATACAAAGTGTTACGCTTGATTATCATTATTATTATTATTATTAACACCGTACGTAATATTATAGAATATGATCTTGCACACACTTGCACACACACACACACACACACACACACACACACACACACACACGTGCGTATTACGTTTTTTTTTATTTTTATTTTATTTAATATCAATAAAGATTACTAGGCCTTACTGAGTTTATGCTCGTGTGGAGGCCTAGGAGTTATCTTATATACCAGGGGTGGCGAACCTTTTCCGAGTCGAGTGTCAAAATTTTCCAAACAAAGTTTTCTAAAACTGTTCGCGTGCCCTCCCCCTTTTGTTCCTTTTTTTCATGTAAACAATTTTATTACAGAATTTATAAATTTCTGATTTTGGTAAAACATGTAGTTTTTGCGTTTACTTGAAAAAATTCACTACACATTATAAACTTTCAAGAAAAAATGAAAAAATAAAATAAAAGTAAGTGGATTGCATGACTTCCGACATTTCGATGTCTGCATTTTTCACCACTTTTCCATATAGACGATATATTTGTATTTGTGATATAAGTAAAGCTTAAATGTCAAAAGGAACATAATTATAATTAAAATCTGAAAAAAATTGTTTATTCGTATTTATTTTAACTACGATTTCATAAATAGTATGATTCAAATTTTTATTTTTATTAAAATTTCGATAAATTCAATGTTTTCCACGTGCCATTGAAATTTCGCCAACGTGTCACTTTTGGCACGCGTGCCATAGGTTCGCCACCCCTGTTATATACAATACATTTACATTTACATTTAACATTTTCTCCTGAAATACCTACTCAAATACTTACACAATTAAAATCAATAACAGAAATACAATAATATAAGAAATATAAGAACAGCAAATATAAATAAACAATGTTAGTGTAAAAACAAATTAATCTCGATACTTCAATATAGTAGCATCGTATTCATGGTGAAGCCAATGGGTAGGTAATGTATTTTTTGAAAAAAGGAAGAGAAATATTAGCCACTTCTTTGGGCATTATATTATGTATATGTGTCCCAACAAAATCATACATTTCACGACGTCCAGCTTTTTTGGGAAGTTTTAGCAAACAGAAGCATATCTAGTGTTGACTTTGTGATTTACAGAGGATAACAGGTTATGTTTTTTTAGGAAAATGGTACAGGTTTTTATGTATAGTATTTATTTATATTCAGCGCATTAAATTCTTCATATAATTTTTTTGTAGGATATCTCCGTTTTTTGTTACAAGCAACTCTAACAATAGTATTTTGGCATTTTTGAAGTCGTAATAGCGTATGCGTGGGGTATAGGGGTAAAAGAGTGCGCCCAGCCACGGGACGTTTAATTTATTTGATTTTTTTTTTTTATGTTTTTGTTCTCTCGCGTGTGTACTTTTTTATGATAACAGTAAACAAAACCGAAAAAAAACAACGGTCTAACGCGTGCAGAACATAAAGTCGTCGGTCCCAACCGGTTCCCGTGACGATTTGAATAAACTCAGTTTCCTCCGGGTATTGTGTAACGTTCGAGTGTGCGAGTGTGTCTGTTTACACTCGTGTGGTGCTCGTGTGCACGGAGAAGAAGAGAAAAAAAAACCGAGTCCCCGGTTTAACACGGGGGGGGGGAGGGGGTACATTAAAAACAAATGTAATAAAAACTATCGAGGGTTACGATGTAAAATACTAGGTTTATATAGAATTATATTATATACGTGTATATACGCGCTAGCGTCTTGTCGCAGTCGTTCTCGAGAAGAAAAAAAAACAATAATAATAAAAATGTATCTTTTAAGCGTTACACAATAATGAATTTTGTATAAACTCCGAGAAACTTACGTTACTATACATCATGTACGTGTTGTATGCTATACACAATGGAGCGATTTTCGTGCTCATCACGACCGCGTTGCCGACGACGCACCGCGCAGTGAATATAATATATTATATATACGGCTTTTGGAAAAAATTGAAAACGAAAAAGAGAAATGCGATTTGCTGTCGTCTCGGAGATTATGAAATAATGACCGTGTGCTGCGGTGCGTGATTTACGTGAAATTGTATAAAACCTCAACAAAACGTATTGCTAAACGTCAGAGCGATCGTACGCGCGAGTATTATGATGTCATAATATTATTTAGAGTGTTATAATAAAACGGAAAACAAAACTGAATAATTGATAACGAGTCGGCAGAAACATATCCAATTAATAATAATACGTGATACCGCGATAGTATAATATACAATTTTAATTGGGTTTGAAAGTTAAAAAAAAAATCAAAAAAAATCGCTATTCTCGCAGTCGAATCAAGTACGTAGTATAAACGCCGTGTTGTATAAATACGATAAATTTATATGAATATTTAATAAGAGCAGATATATATATTATAAAAAAAAAAAGAAAAAAATTCAAACCGAGTTAATCCGTGATGTACGCGTCTATAGAGAACAATTTTTTAGAAATGAAATATTCATGTAGATCAAAAGCAACTCGAGCGGGAAGAAAGCCAGTCACATGTTGTACGATATGATAAACACCGTTTTTTTTTTCGTTTTGAAATACGACACACATGAATATTCATGATGTGTGATTGAAGCTGTGTTAATGTAGTTTGTAACTACAACCATTTTTGCTTCTCTATTACAAGGAAGTTGTATAATATATTATTTGTACCACAACGTTTACAATAAAATAGCTCCGCGCGATTTTATATTTAATAATATCAACACGCACCTGTTTTGTGTTTTAGTTGAAATGTGTATACGGGAATGTTTTTGATATCTATCGAGCCGATTGAAATTGAATTTTTCGTCTCATTAAAAACGTTCAATGGGACCGGGATACCGATTTTTTGTTTTTTTTTTTGGTTTCGATCATTATCGCCATCGTTTAGAATAAACGAGTAATAACATATATAGGTACGTATATATTATAATATGTACTTTGCCCAGTAACGTACAATCGAGTAGGGCGAATGAGCGTCGTGAAATCTTCACGTAACTCGTATAAAAATTAAATATGGAAATACACGCGAACGGCGTACCGGGAATTAAACAAAATTCTATTACAGAGCTCATTTAAGTCGGCGCGACGTGACTTATTTAACGTCACTCGTCTGTAAACGCGATATTCTAAATATAACGCGTTTTGTAAAAAAATTATTATTCCACTCGTGCATAATTAATTATGTTTCGGTTCGGATTCGAACATTTTATTTATAAGAACCCGAGCAACGAAACCTCATTAAAACTTGAAAAAAAAACAACAACAACAACAACAACAACTGACCGAATTTTTTCTTGAAATTAAAACGCCCTTATTACCGAAAACAAAGTCCTTACGTTTTAAATTTTTTTTTTTTTTTGTTAGTTTCTTTTTCATAGGTGTGCGTGACGCAATTCACGAGGTCCTTAAACAATTCCGCCGTACCGCGTAGGACAACGCACAGCACTCATATCGTGTCCGGGAGACGAGGGGAGAAAACTCGCATTTCACAAGGATTTTCGCCTTCGGGTTCACGTGAAAATGCGCGCCCGGAACCGTATTCGAAACTCTAATTTTCCGGTCCATTTTGTTTTTAACATTATCATTTGCCGGAGGGGGTTCATTTTCTTTTACGATCGCCGTCCGTTGGTCTCGCGCCAATAACTGCTGCTATAATATCCGAAACTTGGCCACTACGTTATGAAAAATATCTCGTAATTATATGGAGCCGGGATAAAAGAAAGAGAGAGAGAGAGAGAGAGAGAGAAAGCGAAAAAACTTTGGTACTTTCCTGGATAGTTTTTCTAAACGACTCGAAATAATATTTTACAACTCCGCGTTATTTATGGAATATCCTAAGACAATAATATTATATTCGATAAACGAGATAGAGTTGGAGAGAAAGAGAGAGAGAGAGAGAGAAAGAAACAGCACGACCGTACAATCACTAGTTCTCAGTACATTGCGTTTCGAAGACGATATTATATATAGAGTTCGAGTGTCTACGCATAGTGTGTATACAGTGGGTTTGAGAAAATTGGAAAAGCAACTCAATGTTTCTCTATGTTTTTTGCAGCCACTTACGTCACTATACATGGCTAAAAAAGGATAAAAAATCAAAAAAAAAAAATAATAGTAATAATAATCGGGAATTTGAAATCGAGTGTTTTATTTCGAAAAAAAAAACAGCAAAACGCGACGCGTAAAAAATACGAACTGTTATTTGCAATAATGTAGGTAGCTCGAAAGTCAAAACGTGAATTTTCTTTCGCATACAAATAATATTATGCGACGATAAAAGTACGCATAATAGCGTTCGGTCGAAAACTATAGTAGATAAAAATGCCATAATGTTATAAAAAAGTGATCTATTCCGGTCATCATCTCTACGTCACGCACGTTGTATACATATTATATCAACTCGTTATTACATCGCATAGGCGCCACACATATGCGCACGCGCGTAACATAGACGTCGTCGGTTTAATAAATCGGCTACACGATGTTTTATAATGGTTAAACAATGTTAATGCGGACGTCGTCATGCGATAAAACGAAAATCGTTACGCGCACGAGAATTACGTTATAACGCATATAATAACACAAGGAACGTACTGTACGATTATAATAATATACCCGTGTGTGCGTGTGCGTGTGTGTGTGTGTGTACACCGCGCATCGTCGCCGTATTGTCATTCGCACGAACTCACCCGCGGGGTACTATTATTATACAGGTGTACACCTGGTTCACGGTGTATACACGTATTATTTATATACGTACGTGATAATATTATAATCTATCTCTGAAAACCCGCCGACCATATGGTTGCTCTCGTTCGGAAAACGTCTTGTCGCGCGGACTTTCGTCGTCCGCAGTCGTGTTATCGTGTACGAAACGCGCGACAGTCGCGTTTACAGTGTTGTCAAGTTGGGGTGGTTTTCCCACTGAATCCGGTGGATTTCGGTTGCTGCTTATGGTGGGTAAAAATGATACACGGTGGGTAGTGTATTTTTTAGTGGTTTTACAGAAATTTCGGTGTAATTTATAGAGAAATTTGCAAAACCTATAAAATTCTAAAAAAAAAAAACAATTATCAACAGTAAAAACATAGATAGAAAAATCTATATTTTGTAGAAATTGAGGCCATTACTACATATATAGGCACTAAAAAATAATACATACTTACATTAAGTAATAATATTATCTTATTTTTATCGTAGAATAAACCAAATGATGATAGGGATTTAGACGATCTCGACTCCTGATTTTATAGTCCATATTATTAAGTTATGAGTCATATGACTATCTTTTTTTTTAGTTGTAAGTGTTATTTGTTATTTGACGATTCCTCATTTGTTTCTGTTAATATTATTTTTTAAATTGTTGTATCATGTTTATTTTATAAATTAGAAGATTCCTAGTTTATTAATATTATTTTACTGTTATAATGTGTTTATTTATAATGTATTAACTGATACTGATAAATATATTATATTATTAAAATAGGTAAATAATAATACGATAAAATAACAAGAGATGTTTGATCGTGAAAGAGGGTTTTTATGATCATTATTATTTATTAATATATGTTGCTGGTTTTCTGGTACTAGGCATTTCGTAAAATTTCCCGATAAAAATTGTTTTAGTCTTTTCTCCAAAAATATAGAAACATTTTCAGTTGGGAAATTTGGTGGATTTTAATCAAAATTTTTAGTGTAATTTGGTATAATTCAGTGCCGCCACTTTGTCGGTGTAATTTTTAGTGGGTTTTTGAAAATTATCGTCGGCGACACCGATCTCGGCACGACACACACGCGAACGGTACTGTTGTACACAGCTGAAGACGCGGCAGATGTTTCAAGACTTAAAACCCCGTAGTAGTATCACACCGAACAACAGAGGTCCGACCGCAAGCGCCCTTTCTATCACGATCGATAGAGATTAAGGATTGACGGATGACCCGGTCTTCGATCATCTCTCCTCCTCGTCCGTAGACCAAATCGCCTCACGTCCCGTTTCGCACCCGTTCCGCGTATAATACAGCCAATACACACACTGTACGCGGCGTGTAATGTACACGAGGGTGTCTGTGTGCGTGTAACATACCATATTTTTCTCTCTTGGAAATCGTGCGTGCCTGTGTGTGTGTGCGTGTGTGTGTGTGTGTGTGTGTGTGTGTGTGTGTGTGTGTGTGTGTGTGTGCGTGTGCACGGTTTGACGAGTTTCACCAAAGTGCAAAAGCAAAAGCAAAAGCAAAAAAAAAAAAAAAGAACACACCGTACGCCGCCACTCCGTATTTACACGGGGGCCCGTACATCACGAACCTCTATTTTGTTCACACAACCCGACAACACGGTCATCACGCGACGTTGCCGCCACGTCCGCATACACGCCGTTTATGTTTATTCATTTACTTTTTTTTTTTTTTTTTTTACTTATTTATTTTCGCTACCCCTTATCACGAATTTGTTTCCAGTCACGAGCACGGCGCATTGTACGCACACGTTACACCGGTACAGGCATATACACGCATTGTTATACATACGCGTGTGCGACGACGACGAGTTCGTGCCCGAAGAAGCTCCGGGTAAAAAAAAAAAAAAAAATTATAATAAATAATAATAATAATAATACATGCGACGGGTACATATTACACACGAGACTATATTATATATACACATGTATATACATACTTATATTTATATATATATTATATAGGTAGTGCGTAGAGAAACACACGTTGCACGCGCTCCGCGTGTAAAACGTGTTTTTTCTCCAAAGATTCGCGGAAGATCGTCGTCACACGGGCGACGACCAGACAAAACCCGCGGTGGGATTATAATAATATAATATAATATACACCGTGATATTTTTTTTTTTTAAGCGAGTTCAGCCCGTTTTTAACACTGCATAACGCTAAAATTTTTATTACATTTTTTTTTTTACCAACAATTTAAAACACTTTCAGAACTATATTTTTTTTTGAATGAAAAAACATGTTTTTTTATCTGTCTACGTGATTTTTTAAGTTTTTTAGTTTCTTTATATGGTAACCGCTATTCATAAAAAAATATTACAAAAAAAAAAAAAAAAAAAAATACAAATATATTTACATTTTTTTATGAATTTTGTAAACTTAAATTTTTATTAATGGATCCATATATAGTCTGAGAAATACGAGCGTTTTAAGTTTATCTTATAGTATTGTGACGAGCAGTAACAGCTGTCAACGCCGAACTAAAAGTAAAGTGCTCATAATAATATCTCTTGTGCTATTAGTCCATTAATACCAATTAAAATTACAAAATTTCTAAAAAAAAAAAAAGTAAATTTTCATAGTTTTATTATTATGTCGAGAATGTCGCGTGAAAATAATTCAAATCTGCCACTTTTTATAAATATAAATATCTATATATATATTTTTTTCATTTTTTCTTCTTCTCATTGTATACATAAATTTTATTTTAATCTAATCATTTCTCTCCACTGTATCACTATATTCACTGTTATTATTGTATTTAACCGCAATTCTTGTATAAAAATGCCCGATGGCGCATAAAAATAAAATAAATAAATAAATAAATAAATAAATAAATAAATACACGTATTATCCGGGATTGAAAATCGAGGTGATTATACTTGAAAAATCATATTACATCGTGTCAGAGATAGATAATATGCGGGCATCGTTACGATAACTCGGCGGCGGGCACGAAGTCGACGAAACAATATCATAATGGGCCCGACGTCGAGCGACAACGGTTTGAACGGGAGCCAGACCGCCGCCGGTTAACGGACGTGCCCGAACTCACACGCGATATCAAGCCGGTCGACGACGGCTCGAGAGGAGTTATTTTTACGGTCGCACGCCGCCGTTACCACGGTACTTCGTGCAGACGACGCGGCACTGAGTCACCGCAATCGCGTTTTTAAACTGCCGATATAAAACCGTTAATGCTTAATTGTTAACTACGTACGTATATCGGGATTTTACGAGTTTTTTCCCCGCCCTCCGAGTCGTCCGAAAACACGTTCGCGTCGGTTGTTGTATTTTTTCGAAACGCGTCCGCCGTTAACGATCGCAAAGAGCTCGTAAATAATAAAAATCGGTTTCGCGTTCGGAAATCGGAACCGTAGCGGCGGCGGCTCGCGTGAAACACATATACCTTCGAAATCGTTTTATACGACTCGGAGTTCGGGTGTGTATTACGCGTAGACGTTATTATAACGCTACGACCAGGGGCGTATTTATGGGGGGAGGGGGCTTTAAAAATCCTGGAATTGTTTATGAAGTCGGCTTATTGTGTCCTATGTATCAGATGTAAATCGTAAAAGTTCAATACAATTTTATAAAGAATTATTAGTAACAACGAACGAGTCATTCGTGTAATGTGTCTGGCGATTTTCACCGTAACGATTATACCTTTGAATTCGGTTTGATAGACTGAATTGGGGAATTTCAGTTGGAGAAAATACTACAGCCCCCCCCCCCAAAAAAAAAAAGTTTTTGATACGCCCCTGGCTACAACAATACTCTAGTTCACGAGGTTATAACATTCGACACGTAAACGTAGTACCTAGGCACTTACTTTTCGACGGACAGGGTCGTGTATTGTACACCAGTCCTGTCCGGACAGTAGTTAAAATATCTCGCCGCTTCCGAAAAGGGGTAGTGTTAATGTGTTTAGCGCGTTTCATACCGAGTCACGCAAACTAACACAAACACACACACACACACACACACACACACACACACACACACACACACACACACACACACACACACACACACACACACACACACACACACACACACATACACGTCGACGATAAAACGCGATGTAACCGTACTTCGGGCCAACGAGTGCTCGGCGTACGATATAGAGTGCTGTAATATCAAACGAACTACATAATTGTGTACGATAAAAAAGCGAGGTGACTCGTAGTCGTGCGGGACGGCAACGGCCTATACACGGCGAGTGTAGTGAAATTGCATACTTTGAACGCCGTGTATTACACACACATACACACACTCACATTGTTTCGTAATATTATTGTCGTTACGATTTTGCTGACTACTAGCGAACAAAAATAAATATTAAAATAAAATAAAGGACGTGAATATTGTAATAACGAAAATAACGATAGATATTATGAAAATGGAATTATCGTAATATTAACTTTCGGTTTCGACTCTACGCGAGTGCTTTGTAAATAATTTGCACGGTAAAACACGACACGGCCCGTCCGCACGGTTTTTACGGAGAAACAACGCAAACATGGCGGCGGCGTTGTCGTAGTATAATAATAACGTATACGAACACGAGAAAACTATTAAACGGAAAATTATTCAGCTGTAGCCCCGGCCCCTGTATCGTACGCGCTGCGGACGATCAAGTGTAAGTATCGGTCGAAAAAAAAACAAATAATAATAATAGTAATACCAAAATCGTAGACGATAAAAGCACGCGTACGCGACGGTGCTAGAAAATTCGCTCACGGACGGAAACGATCGGTTATAACAGGAGACGAGACCCCGAGTGTGTTTTTCGTTCTCGTCGATACGTCTCTCTATACGGTTTTTTTCTTCTTCTTATTTTGTTTCGTTCCGAACGGCGTGTTTAAATCGTCCCGAAGTCGTTTACAGGAGGACGTAAACGGTTTTTTTTTCGGTTTCAATTCTTCTTCGCGCGTCCATTTTACACGATATATACGTCGTAAAATAATAATTGTTTTCCGATCGCGTACGCGGCACCGCATATAGTATATTATGCTAGTCATGCACAACGATATCGTTTTTCGATATCGATAAGACTAATTTATCGAAAGTACATCGATATTCGATATCGCTACATTAAAGTTTCTATTTTCTGTTCATCTAAGTTTTTATTGTTAATATTAATACTTATTGAATTGCATAAAAACCATAAAAGAGCATTAACGGCGGCAACACGTGTTCGAGATATAGATAGATAGATAGAGATAGAGAGAGAGAGAGAGAGAGAGAGAGAGAGAGAGAGAGAGAGAGAGAGAGAGAGAGAGAGAGAGAGAGAGAGAGAGAGAGAGAGAGAGAGAGAGAGAGAGAGAGAGAGAGAGAGAGAGAGAGAGAGAAAGAGAGAGAAAGAGAGAGAAAGAGAGAGAAAGAGAGAGAAAGAGAGAGAAAGAGAGAGACGACGACGCGACGTGGTAATTATATTACCGCGCGCGCGCGTTGTAAACGAGCGAAAATCGTATCACGACTTTACTTCCGCGCGCGCGGGGGGATCATATTACTATATAACTATTATAACTACTACTGCTTTTATTATTATTATTATTATTATTATTACCGTAACAACAGGCTCCGGTGATAATTGGATGCACGAGCGCGACTCACGTTATCATCAGAGATCCACACGATATCTAACGGACGACGTGTGTTTATTACTAGGGGCCCGGAACTTGATGCGTTTGCATATTTTTTTCTAATGCTCACGACGTTTAATGCTCATTCTATACAGAAATTTGATGCTCGAAATATAGGATTTAATGGTACAATTTTTATTTTGCATTTTTTCAGAATTTTTAAGGATTTTTATGCTTTACGGTCATTTTTTTAGTATTTTTGGTGAATTTTATTCATTTTTGTACATTTTTTTTTTTACATATAATTGCATTTTTCTTGTTGAAAGTTACATTTTTATTGTAACACATGCAGTTTCCATTAGCTCGTCGATTATCAAAGTTTGTTATTTTTTTTTTTTTTTTTACTGTTGTCACGATCTACGATTATTTAATAAACTGTAGGCAGATACTATTTTTGGCCCGGGACACCCATGTGCTTAAAATCGGTTATCGCAATCGACACAAACCGGCCGTGTTCGATAAAATTGCATGTCTTCGTTTCTCATTTAATTTGAGTTGGACTGCATTGGTAGTTGAGTAGTGTCTACTGTACGAGTATAAGGTGTAAATTTCTGTGTTGTGTAATTTTTATCAATTTTAAACGTAAATTAAAAATGCCTAAAATAAAATCATCGAATAGATCGTGTATTTTTAGTAGTATTTTTTAATATATAGTTTTATTTAGTTAAATAAAAATAATTTTAATAATAAAATATAATAATTTTTATATTTTGATTTTTTTTCGAAACAATACCTATGTATCAATTTTTACAGTAGGTAAAATATACATTTTTAATATCATTTTTTAACATTTTTATGTCGTTTTTTGCATTTTTTTTTCACGCATTTTTTTTTTATATATTTTCAGTCATCAAGTTCCGGGCCCTAGTTATTACACTGACGTGTACGATCACATATTCGTACTATTATTATCATCTCATAGTCGTGTACGAGCGCTGCTCGTCTTTTTTTTTTCTTTCGATTTCATATACGAGCAGCTGCTCCGATCAAACCAAACCGCGCGTGTATTATGATAATAGTATACACGACGTGTGTACACAAAACGCAAATTGCGCGGCATTAGTTTTCAACGGTGAAATTTATGCGGAACAAAAGTTTATGAACGGTTGCGTACGCGCCCGTTCTGATTCGAAAGTTAAATCGTACGTTCAACCGACTGCTCGATATTATATGCGCGTCGTAAGCATCGTCGCGTTCCCCGACAGAAAAAAAATTCGGGTTCGTTTTGCTCCACAGAAGTGTGCACACGCCGAAGAACGTGAATAAATATCGTGCCCGCGTGAAAACCCTTAGCGGTTGAACAAAACCGATGTTGATGTCCGAGAGAATTTCACGAAAACGAGTGCGTCAAAAACGCGTAAGCGTAAACGAAAACAAAAAATTCAGTTTCGGTTATTTTCAATGTACTCGAATAAATAAAGGACGTATTAACTGCTGTCGTGAATTCATATTAGTATAAGTATTCTAATTGTAAGTATTGTTTAATGAATTCTCATCAACTTTCCACTTATTATTGATTAATTTGTTCATAATATGTTACATTAAACCTCTATCGCCAACAGACGCATATTGTGCTTAAAGGCGGTAGATAATATTTTTATTGTTTGAATTTATGTCGAATTAAATTTTAAATAAAACAATTTTGAAAAAAAAATACCCATAAATTTATGTGGGGCGTATACGATTACAGAAATAAAACACAATATAATACAAAAGTTAAACATCTTGATAGAAGGCTATAAAACATTAAGTAAACGCCATCATAAATACCTGTAATACCTGTAATTATAACAGTTAAATTTTAATTATTTTATTTTTGATCGAGGACATATCACCGTGTCACGCAATACAAATTGCACGTACCTACCCCGGTAATAAATCACACAAATCAATAGTAACACGAACCCGCCAGCGCTAGCCCGATTTACGGATCCGTAAAAAATGTTATGGTTAATCTGTTTTGTAATTTTAAAATCGTAAATCTTACACGCCGAATGGATAAATTATTATTTTTATAATTGCATTATTATCGGTCGCGGTTAAAACACTTATAAAACACGTAAGTACATGTATAAATCCAATGGGCGATAACCCGACGCGAATTTATGTTGCACGCGCAGATCCTCTGTAAACTTTTTCTGGAAGCTTTTACGTCGGTTAAAGTTTTTGCAATATCTGTTTGGGGATCGGTAATTACGCACTGTAATTTTTCAAGGCTTTAAAAACGGTACCTCCTCCTTCTCCTCCACCGCCGCCGCCACACGACGTCCTCCAAGAGAAAAATGATCGCAATTAAAACTTTTCCGACGCCCGGATGATAAATCCTATTTACATTTGGTATAATATACGTGTGGTGGTATGTACGTGTGTACAAATGGAAGTGTTTGAGCTCAAGACTGATGTCTGCGTAAAAATTCGTTCGTTTTTATCAATGTAAATCGGTGATATTACGCTAAGCGGAGACGTAACTATAGATAGAGAGAGAGAGAGAGAGAGAGAAAAAGCGAAAACTGACAATTTACGTATGCGATAAATCGCATCAACATTAAACAGAGGTTCGCGTGGTTCGGTTTTACGATTTTAACCGGAGTTCGAGTAAAAACCGTAACACCGTTACATTATTATCCGTCGGAGACAAATAATTGTAAACGAGCAATTATATTGTCCGCGCGGCGTGTGCGTTATTCACTACTACCCGCGGTAATCCCCAGGACGCGTTAAGTCCATTAATAAATGAGCGGTTGTTTTACGCTCACTCGTTTCGAACCTTATTCGCGTGCACACACACACACACACACTCACACACACACATCACGTACAAGTACCATGCGGATCGATGAAATGAATAGTTCGCGGACTGAAAACAATCGAACGCCATTTGTCTTGTGAATATTTTTGTATACGATTCGTGTATACTCTCTCCCGTGGCACTTCGTCGAGTGCAGCGCAGAGTGCAGTAGAAACGGAACTCCAGGAGACCGAAACGTAATTTCCGTTTCATTACGGTGGTTCCGTTTTATTCCGAACGCCGCACGTTCCTGGGTGATTTAACGACGGGATCTCTAACGCTGAGTGCCATGATCGTCACGCGGTGAATCCATCACGATCGCGATTAGTTTATCATACGAGGGCGGTTCGGAAAGTGAGTTCTGTTTTAGCATTAAAAAAATAAAACACTCGACGCGTTTACAGACTTTTTATCGTATACATCTAACAGAGAATACATTAAACCATATTTTTCTACGTGATTTCCACCGACGTTTAAGCACTCGTCGTACCTGTAAAGAAGTTTTTCGATTCCCACTGAACGAAATTCGGCCGTCTGTTCATTTGGCCGCTGGTCGACGCGGTCTGTTGTGTGGTACCCGAGTTTTCGACTCACAATTTCGTAGAGGATAATATAGTTCGCGACATCTGAGGGAAACACCCGGAGAGAGCTGTGTAACGGTGAATCCTTCTGTTCTCTCTGATTTTTTTGTTGATTTTTTTCAACAGGATCATCGTTTACCGCAGACTTCTCTCTTCTAACGTTCACTTCTCTCCTCATCGTGTGGACATTTGTGCGTCCTTCACCAAACAAACGACACCGTTTCTTCCACTCCTGCGCTCGCAAACCGCAATCGGAACTTACTCTCCGAACCACCCTCGTGCAACATCATTCGTCAAAATACAGAAACGTTGATTTTCGAACGCAAGGCTACACCTACATTGGATCCGTATTTCTCCCGATCCGATCCGATCCGACGTCGTCCGACGGTCGGTGTCTGACGACGTCGTCAGACGTGAGTGCCTACAATGGTCCCGACTCCCGACGTGATCCGTTATCCGATGCTTATCTAATCTAATCGTTCTACGGCAGTCTGCTGTAGAACCGACTACAGCAAACCACGACGAGTGAATCGGAAGACGATTTTTTGTGCTGGATTTTTGTGCTAGATAGTAACGTCCAATTAAAAAAAACGCAAAAGTAAAAAATGGGTCGATGAATTTAATAAAGATAGGTATACAGGAGAGTTTTTTTACTACTTGTTTACCATTGCGGAATCGTCCTACAAAATTTAAAGAATACCACCGTATGTCAATCGCAACATTCGATTACATCATAGATTCCCAAAGTGGTCTATATCGACCCACTGGGGTCGATTCTGACTTGTAAGGGGTCTATGTCAAAGAAAATTAAAATTGGGGGTGCACCGTGTGTAAATAGGGGTCCCGAGAGTGATAAGTAAAAATGCATATCGTAATTTTTACGAAAAAACTGATACAATAAATATATATATTTAATAATATGTGTGTGACGATGCGATACTTATCCTGCTTTATGGGAGTATCGCAAGAAAGTTTTTGATAGCTTTTCCGTCATCATACTGCGTGGCGAGGGGTTTCAGCACAGTTGTCAATCTTCTTACAAAAAAAAGAAATAGATTGGAAATCACTGATAGAGGAGATTTGAGGTTAACCTGACTAATTTGAAGCCAAATATTGAAAATCTACTATCAACACATCAGGTTCATCCTTCCCATTAAAGATATATATTTCAAAACTAACCTTGATTTTTTTTTTATATGTTATTAAATTTTTATTTGCATTTATTCTCGTTTTAATTACTAAAAAAAATATTTGAATATTTTCATTATTAAAGAAATAAAGGTATTATTATTAAAAACAAAATTTTATTTAAAAAAAATGTACTCCATATTTAGGGGTCTACGAAAATGGAAAAAGTTGGCAAGTGGTCTACGGAGCAAAAAAGTTTGGGAACCTCTGGATTACACTCTCGAGGGGATAAAAAGTGAAACAACTGGCCAATCTAATTGCAGGGTATGTGTTAGCCCAAAAGAGAAACTAACCATCACAATACGGTAAATAAACCTTCATTATTCATTACATATATATAAAATTATTTAAATACAAATTATTGAACGTCTCTCACAAGTTCTATTAGTAAACCCTTTGTCGATTTTTCCAGACATTTTTTGTTATAACTGTTAAAATTAAACGAGCAAAACTAAACGTCGTCGGATTGGAAAATCGGAATGGAAACAACATATGATTGATCGACCGTCAAATCGGATAGTGTCGGGAGTCGTCGGGAATCGAGAAATCGGGAGCTCCGTTTCCAGTGTAGGCAGCACTAAAATTAAGATAAGGATGTTTGTTTTTCTTCGACGTCGGATCGGATCGGATCCGGAGAAATACGGATCCAATGTAGGTGTAGCCTAATAATACGGACGCGTGTACGACGACTATACGTCCGACGAGAGACGACATATTAATAATAATGCAACTTGTAATAAACTAATAATGTGACTTTTGTCGCGCGAACGTCGACAACTACGGACAGTCAATGAAGTGCACGTGTAATATTATAATAAAACACGACGTTTTCCGAGCGAACAATCGCACTTGACGTGTAGGTACCGTTCGCGTACATCACGCGTGTGTACACGTGGTACGGCGTGCACGGGGTGACGACGATTCTGGGGGAGGGGAAGGGGAAGGAAGATGAAAAAAAAAGGCGGTTTCGGAAACGGAGCAGCGGCAACAGCGGCGGCTTTGTTCGTATTATGTGCACGAGACAACGGGCGACGGGAGTAAATAATATGCGGAGGGAAAAAAATTCTCTATGACAGATCGATGTGGCATTTTTACAGGATATTTCTCCGCTGCAGATTTATAATCCATTGTTGGCTGCTGCAGGAATTAATTACACGGTGTCCTCTTTTTTCTCTCTCTATCTCTTCCCCCCCTCTCCCCTCGCGTCCTCTCTCGTTATCCTTTTATCCCGGAGTAATGAACGAACACGGCTCATTGTAACCCTCTCTCTACCCCTCGCGACCCGCGAACAAACTCCGTCGTTCATTGCGCGCACAACCTTAACAAATCGCTCCCGTTGTCGCTAAATGATGATGGGTGACTGATATATATACGTATTTGTGAACGTGTGCGAGTGTGTGTGTGTGCGTTCGCGCAAAAGGAAATATCCATTGTTTTCACCCTTTCTGTCTTCACGGGTGTAGAGGCGGTGGTAAAAAAAAAAAAAAGTATGTGACGGCCGACAATTAAACCGTCGGGCGAAAAGGTCCACAATATTATGCTGTACACACCAAAACGAATGTGTACCTACCGTCGGTATACATAAATATAATATTATATTTATTATATCGCCGCAACACGTATTATTACACCACGGGATTGGATTTCAATAACGGCCGTGTCACTAAAACGTCATTATGGCATCGTTGTAACACGTAAAATGCAAATATATATATATAATATGTCGGTCAGTATATACGAGCAATAAAATTACGAGCGGATGACGGGGGTGCATATCAAAACGTCAAACCGGCTCGATCTAGAAATAATTAATAAAACACGACCGTCCGACGAAGAATAAAGCCAAACGACCTGGATTAGTCCGCCGGGAATAGTATTTGTAGGTATGCGGCGATCCGGACAAAACGATTTATAATTCAGGAGTACACAACAATAATTGTTCACACGGAGGGTGTTACACGGAGATTTACAAATAGCGGTTTAAATCCGGTATTGCGCGATCATAATTTTTTGTTTTTTGTTTTTTTTTTTTTATAAAACATTATCTTTGCTATTTTTACTGGCGTGGGTTTTTTTAAGTTTTTTTTTAGCTTATTTAAATTCAAATTTATAACGTAACAGTGTTTTTTTTTTTTTTTTTTGGAAATTTTGATTTAGTAATTTCACTTCGAAATTTTCTATCCAATTATATGTTAAAATTTTAATTATTTCGATTAACGCAAGGGTTAAAAAAAGGGAAAATATACTTTTTGTTTATATTATATCGTGAAATATAGAGAGACAGAGGTTGCCACTTAAGAACACTAAAAGCTTTAAGAATCGTGTAGGTAATAAAGTAGTAGGTAGTAAAAGTAATTTTCTCATTAACATATTGTAATTCTAAAAGAGGTTTTTAATAGTACTTGGGAAAAATTCAAATTTATGCATTTCACAGAGTGAAGTCGAATGGTGTATATCTCTATGGTGCACCCTGTATATAAATTAACAACCCGTTCAATTATTAATGAGATAAAGTGAGTTAAATTCGATTTTAAAAAGTTTTCAGACGACTAAGTCCGAATACGAGCCATACGGAATATGCTTGAAAAATATTAAAGCAGAATTCCGATTTTTTCAGAAACTTACTTTTTTTTTTTTTTTTTGAATCCAATTTGCATTTAAAACAGCGTGTTTTAGTGTTTACGTTTAACTGGAAACACTTTGTGAATAAATTAATATTTAGTACATATAATAAATATATTCGTGTGGTTTTCAAAACATATTTCGTCGACAAGAAATCTACATACACTAATAGTTTATTTTATCATTTGAATTTTTTATTTATTTTTTTTTTTTAAATGAAAAAAAATAAATAAATAAACGTCTTCGCATGAAAAATATTCATCCGGGTCCTTGACATTTCGAGCGGACCCTATTTCCAGATCAGGCCTACCGCGTACGGCGAATCGGGTATTGAATTAATACACCGCGCATAAATTAAATTAAACGTTTTCACAAATCACGGTATATCGTTCCCTTTGATCAAACAAGTTGAATTATTAAACGTCGCCGAATACAAAACGAGTTATTAACAACGATTTTCGAACGTCGCGCGCGCGTTCCATAACGAATTATGACGGACGTCTATATACGTTTCATTAGACGGACGAAATAGAATATTACGGCCGCCGCCACCGCCGCCGAGGTATAAAAAACTTAGTAGGAGATTCGATTAATATCGGGGAAAATAAACGAGTTTTGTCTCCGGTATTTCCTTCGAGACGGCCTAAAAGAACCTGACGAGCGGTCATGCGACTGGCCCAGTATTATTTCAAAGCGCTCGTCGTCGTTATAATATAATATGATATGGTAACCACGCGTGAGATCGTGTTGAAAATAAAATTCCGCTCAAGTTCTTCAGCGACCCGATCACATCGTCCGTGTCTTTTCGCGTTGCACGCTTCATATCCCTGTCGC
Organism: Therioaphis trifolii; assembly: GCA_027580255.1. Classification (NCBI taxonomy): domain Eukaryota; kingdom Metazoa; phylum Arthropoda; class Insecta; order Hemiptera; family Aphididae; genus Therioaphis; species Therioaphis trifolii. The sequence goes on from CM050411.1 coordinate 35,385,963, forward strand.
ACGATGGACTCGCCCACGGAGAAGTAACTCACTAGATGCAAAATACACTTTTAGTGTCGATATAAAACGTTGGGGGCTTTGCCCCCACACCCCCACGACACTGAATTAATAATAATAATAATAAATTAACAAAATATTATATTTAAAACAAAACTTATTTATTTTTTTTTTGGTTTTAGTAAATAAGTATTTTCTAGTGTTGGGAAAAATCCTAATTTACCGAAGTTCGAAATCCGGGTTTATGAAATTCGAAATCCGTAATCCGGATTCGGATAAAAATCCGGATTTCGGAATTCAAATTCGGATTTTACCCGAAATCCGGATTTCGGATTTTGAAACATTGGAATTTAATATTTTTTATGGATTCAAATAATTTTAGATTCTGAGTGGAACGATGAATGTTTTTTATTTAAAATAGAAAATGTTCGTTTTTTTATATTAGAATTTATAACGAACAATTTTTATTTTCTACTTTAGAATACAGAAATCCACAGTGGAAACCCAAATATTCGGATTTGAAAATCCGAAAATTCGAAATTTGGATTTGAAAATCCGAAATCCGGATTTTACAACTTAAAATCCAAAATCCGAAATCCGGATTTTTCGGATTTTCGGAGAATCCGGATTTAATTCACACCACTAGTATTTTCTTATTCAAGTTACACATTATTATTAATCGCTGAAAAGCAACGATACGACGGTTCTCAAAATAGATATTTGATATTTACTATATTTAGTATATTGGCATGACCAAGGTCAACCGAGCGTATAAATCGTGAAATGATTAAGAGAAGGGATTTTTATTTTTATGTTTATTTATTTATTTAAATAATCTGTTTTTGACGAAATTCTCAGACGGTGCCTGCGGACGACGTTTAACCGACGAAAATCGTATGAATAGGTAAAATCAAAACGTTTCGAACGAAAACGCGGGGCCAAAACGCACGTGTGACAAACGGTCGGTTAGCGACAAGCGGCTTCCGCGCCCGGAAAACGTCGGAGGAGTCGCCCTCAAAAAACGTCTGTCGACTGCTGCTGCGGGCGGCGAGAAAACCCGTAGAAATAACGTTATCGCGCGACGACGGCACTGCGTTTTT